>JAULKM010101027.1:0-10309 GCA_032355605.1 Rubia tinctorum | reverse complement strand
TTTCGTTCTTCCTCTAGAGCTTCGACATAATCCTGAGTTCTCTGCATTTTGTCGGAGAAATTACTGCTACCATTGTGAGAGCTGTTGTGATGGTGGTGGTGGTGGTGGTGATTGTTGTTGATGGTATTCATCATCATCATAGACAGAGGAAGGGGGAGGAATCCTGTGTTTCTTTATGCTTTTCTGCAGTGAGAGATTGACCTGGGGAGAAATTTGCAAAACTTTTTGACAGAGATGGAAGGACCATTAGAGAGAGAAGGAGGAGGAGGAGGAGAGAGAGAAGGGGATGGAGAGAGAAGGGGAGGAGAGGAGGATTTATATGGGAGTGGGGTTCGGTTTGTCAAAGGCAGCAAGCATGAAGCAGCATTGAGAGATCCGGATGGGTATTAGGATAAAGGGATCTCCGTAGAATCATAAAAAGAAATAAACGTGGTTCACAAGACAGGAGGGGAGGAAATGGCATTACTCACTCTCTTTTTACCGGAGAAATTTTTTTTATGTTAGTAAATGTCGTACTCCTTCCGTTTTTTTATTTATTTTTAGCACTATAAATTTAAATTTAAAATTTTAAATTTAGGTGAATAAAATAAAAGGATGAAATTGAATGTATAAAATAAAAAGTAGAATGAGTGGATGAAATTCAAAGAATCATGGCAACAATGGAAATAGTGCCAATTAAAAAAATATTCATTTATTGTAAGTTTTGGGCAAATGAGAGGGAGTATTATAAAGTGTTGGGCAAAACATCCATTAACAAAACAGAGGGAGTATTTTAAAGTGTTGGGCAAATTAAATTTTTATACATGTTGCACAAATTATTCCTTTTTTCCTAAAATGCCCTTTACTTTACTAAATATAGTATTTTGGTAACACGTATCAAAATTTTATTCGTCCAACACCTTAACATACAACATTTGCTAACATATACTCCTTCCATCCCAAAAGTTTTGGTTTATCTACTTTTTTCAAGTCAAATTTGATAAACTTTGACCCTAAATACAAATTAATATATTTAAATAAAAATATCATGTGAAATATTGTTAAATTCATCTTAATATATGTTTTCTAAATATTAATTTTTTATGCCAAAATTTTACATGTAACTAGAAATATTGATGGTTAAATATGATCATTAAAAACCGTGAAAAACTAGATAGGTCAAAACTGTTGGGATTGAGGGAGAAGTAAAATTTGTTGCTTTTACTATGTTTAGCAAAGGCAAAACAATCTGTATTTTTTAAAAAATCTGGAAAATATATTCACAGAATATTTAATATTTTTTAAAAAAATGAAAGTAAATCTTAAAAATGAATTGTATTATTAAATTCCACATTCAATTTATTTTTTGTGGATAAATTTATTTAAAATAAATGTAAACAATTTGTGAGTAATATGGAGAAAATCAAGTGAGGTTCATGAATAATATGAAGTGGTTTCTTGCTATTGTGGAGATTAAAAAAAGGTAATTTTTTAAGTAATTTTTTTGGATTGGGTGCAAAAGAAAGAATAAAAAAACAATATATTTAATAAGTTTTTACCATTGCCCTTGGTGCAGGGAAACACATAGTGTGTGTGAGAGAGAAGGTGAGTGGTGTCGGGCCGTCGCGTAGGAAACGAATCTTTGATTGTGAATTTAAGAGAGAGAGGTGTGTGAGTGTGTGAGAGAGAGGGAGAGAGAATTGAATATTCGAGGGTGTGATTCTTTGAATATGGGCTGGCATTGATGTTACTCGATGTTGGTAGTAGGAGTAGATAAGATCAAAGACCCACCTATCTCTCCATCTTCTTTTTCTCATCAACAATTCCAGAATTTTGCCAAGGACAATCTGGTTTTGCTTTTTTGGTTTATTGTTTTTGACCCCCCATACTTTGTGTGGGGCTTGATTGTGGCTTTCGACTTTTGAGGTAATTCATCACAACTTCACAAGGTGGTGGGGATAATGCATTCTGCTCACATTAATTCTTAGGGTTATTTACATTTATAACCCTGAAATTAGGTTGAAAGTGTAAATATGATCCTACGATCTCAAAAAGTGTCAATATAACCCTGAGTTTTTAATGTATGTGTCAATATAACCCTGAATTTTGGAAAAAATTGTGCCGATATACCCAAAGTCTATTTTTCCGGCATTGACCGTGTAAATTCCGGCGAACATAAAAATACAAAATGACTAAAATACCCTTGACCTAAAATCTGATTTTTTTTTTGCCGAAAAGCCTCTTAGTGCCAATATTGATCTAACCCCATCATTCATTAATAAGTGTCAATATGACCCTATCATTAACTAATAAGTGCTGATTTAACCCCATCAAATTACACATAAGTGTTGAATTAACCATTACAAAATCTGAACAAGGACGGATGAAATGCACAATTTCTCATTACCTCATTCTCGTTCTTCGGTTCAACTGTTCCATGGACAGTCTTTTCATGGAAAGAAGGAAACAAAATAAATCCACAACCACCTACTCGCATTCACAAAGAGACAAAGAGACTTTTACAAATGGGTGTAATCCTTAACACACACAAAGAACAATGGATTAGAAATAATGGTTTCTCTTTAAAAATATGGTGATAAGATATTGGTTATCTACACAGATGTGATGAAATGACCTATTTTGAACGTGAGTAAGTAAAACAAATTCTTTAGTGGTAATAAATAAATTTTTGAGGTAAGAAGATTGTGGAGAACAGAGGAAAAGATGCAATAATAGCTCTCTTTTTTTGCCTTGCTTTTATTTGTAGCTTGAGTTTTCTTCTTCACTTTTTTTACCTCCAGCAGCCTTAGTTTTCTTTTGTCCTGCACCCTGAAATAGATATAGAAACACGATACATTAGAAGCTCCAGATTTCTACAACATTGTCTTCCTCACCAAAAATAAAATGATCACAAAATAAAGTACCATTGTTTTCCCAGCTTTCTTTTTGGATTTTCCCATCTGCTGTTCGTTGTCACCCCCGCCATCACCCTGATTGGCAGCATTGGATTTCGGTATATGATCCATCTCCTCCTCAGAATCAAATGAAAATTCATCTAGAGTTCCTGATAATAGAGAAGAAATAGATTTAAAAACCCCAAGTCGGTGTGCCTTCAAAGAGAAAGGATAGGGTAAATTTGTACGAAAGAAGTATGATTCTGAGACCTCAAATGTAAGCCACATCTTCAGCCATGGTGGCTTCCGTTGAATAAAGTCATTCATGATGGTCTCTATCTGGATAATAAAACATCAAACTGTGAGATAAAAAACAGCTTAAGTAGAAAACAACATACCCTGTTAACATCATTTGTTGTGGGACTGTTGTTCCGCTTAGAAAGAAAAACTAAAAATGGAAGCAAAGGCACACTTGACTAACCTTGGCTTCTGATTGGGAAAAGCTCACCTGCAACAGGAAGGGATCATGTGTAAGAAAGACGGAGCGAAATAGATTGTAGTTAGCATAAACCAAAACTTACCACACAGAATGTCCTGCAAGGAAGGATATTTGTCTGATATACAGTTCCTGAAACCAATGACGGAATTACATCAGGAAAAAAGAGCCTGCAAAACATGTGAGACAGGCCAAGAGAGGATGGCGAAGTATGAGTTGATGGGATATTGAAGTTCAAGCTTCTATGCACCGTGCTGCACTTTTTAAATCCGTTCAAGTTTCAATGACATACAAAAAACCTCCCCTGTTCTGACAGTATCTCAACCAAAAATAGAACCCCTCCATTATAAGACTGCACAACCAGCCCCAATTTATCACCATAAACAGGCCTAAAAAACAACCAACACAAACCATAACAACTCCACCATCACATACACAATAAAACAAGCAAAATTTATTAAAACTAAAAAAAAACCTAGGAAATTCACCCCAAAAGCACCCTTTACCCCTAAATCTGAAACGTTGAACAAAACCAACACAATAACGATGATCATAGGGAACAACCGAGCCAAAATCCAACAAATTTTGACATGAAATTACCATTTGCGGAGATGCCCGGCTTTAAGGGGTCAGCCCGTTGCGAATGGTTGAAAACCATGAACTCCGCCGGCGGCTTCAGAAGGACGAACGATAACGGTGACCAATTCGACTCAAACTGATGCCTCGGTTTGCGAGCTTCAAGTGGAATAAATGGGGAAGACGATGGAAGCGAGAACAACTTCTAGGCAAATATGGAGAAAAGCACGGAAAAATAAGGATACAAGGAGAAATTAAGTGAGGGTCAAAGAAGTCATTCCACATTTTTGGTGTTTTTTTAAAAATGAAAGGGTAAAATGGTAATTTCACACTATTCCGGGAGTAAACCGGTTGACCAAAGGTCAAAATGGTCAAGAGTTATATTGACACTTTCTGAGATTGCAGAGTTATATTGACACTTTCAGCCTAAAGTCGGGGTTATTTTAGCACTTTACTCTAATTTTTATATTTCTCCATCCATCCTAATTGGATATCTACATTTTTTTGGCAACTTTCTGATCGAATATGCACACTTTTTGCCACTGATATCTTTAATTATGTCTAGTTGAGTTTTAAAATTTTATATTTAAAAAATTACATGATACATGGAATATAACAATATTTCACATGATTATCTTGAACACTATATACTAATTGAAATTTATGGTTAAATGTAGCTTGAGAAAGTTGACTAAAATGTGTGAAAATCTGACTGGAATGGAGGAAGTATATAGTTTATTGGGATAAATACATTTATAACTCTAACTTTATGTTGAAAGTGTCACTATAACCATGCAATCTCATAAAGTGCAAGTACAACCCAAACTATTTATTGATGCGCCAATGTATTCCTAACTTTCCGAACATTTGTACCGATATACCCAAAATTTCTATTTCCAGCGTTGACCATCTAAATTCCAGCAATGAGAAAAATATGGAATGACTAAAATAAGCCTGACTTAGAAGTTGAAAATTTTATTCCCAAAACACCCCTCAACCTATCTTTCTTCTTCAAATATTGTCGCCACCGCCGTGCTCCGCTTCAGGACCTCACCACCACACAACCACACACAAACGCCGCCCTTAGTTCACCACCCCCTTCGCCGCCAAGACCACCTTCCACAGTCCAGACGGTCACCACCCCAACCCCTCTACAGCCCACCCAAAACCTAAATTCAAGATCAGAGATGCCACACCAGCGCGCCAACGGCCACCACTGCGTGCCCCCCATCTATCCACCAGCCACATCCTTACCAGCTCGCCATCAGCCACCTCCCGACCATCGCACCACTAGCCACTAGTCACCGACCCACCACCGCGTCACCAGCCACCTCACTGCCACCTCACTGCCACAACCCCCAAAACCTTACCACATCTCGCTACCTTCGCTAATTCTCCCCCATCACCGCTCGTCTCCTCGAAACCCTAAATTCCAGACGCACTCCCATCGAGATTGGAGACGATTGGATGAACAACGGTGTTCTGCTGCTCCCGTCACTTCCTCCGGCGTGAGCGCCATTCTAGTCCAAGGGCCTTTTAGAGAGGAAGACAGGAACCTTTCAGCGATGGTGGGGAGAAGTGATGAGTCACAGGTTGTGTGCTTTCGAGGGAGGAAGACGATAGTTTCAGCGGGAGGAAAGAGAGAATAAAGAAGAAAATAAGATTTAAAAAATTATAGGTTTTTGTCATCTTTTCATCTTTTAGTTTTTTGGCAATGGCAAAATGATATTTTTAGCAAAAATCGACAATCATACAGTTGACTAAAAAGTCAGCGAAATCAAAAATTATTTTGGTATTTTTGAGATTGCGGGATTATATTGGCACTTTCAATCTGAGTGGATGAATATAGTTGAATGAGAAAAGTGCGTTTGTAATCCCATGTTTTGGATGAAAGTGCAAAAATGACATTGTAAAAACATAAAAGTGCAAAAATAATCCCGAACTTCGATAACTAAAATGTAACAACCATAATACCCCCGAATTAAAAAATTCAAATAAAAATAAAAATATGAAAAGACTAAATCATCCTCACATCACTCCCAAATCTTCACCGGTCAAAATCCCCTCCGCCACCCTTTTCTTCACCACCCTTTCCTCTCCACCCACACAAGCTCTTTCCCACAAAATTCTCGGACACCATGTCTTCCAATTCCAAAGAGATACGCAGAATTATTCATAGAGAAAATCAAATTCTGATGGTGGAGCGCGAATCTCAGTAAGCGTGACACGCTGCTTAAAATGAAAGATTACACAAATCAAAATCGTATCACTGCAATAAAAAAGGGTGTGCTTAAGTCGTGGGCGTTTCATTTCCGTTTGCTGTCATTTGTGTGGAGCGTTTAATAGAGTTGCTGAGGGCCGGTGTGGTGACAGGCAACGCCAGGTGGTGGGAGGAGGTCCGGAGGCTGAGCAGCGTAGAGGTTTGTTTGAATAAGAAGTGTAGGGGTAAAATGGTATATAAATTTTTAGTTTTAATTTTAGGAGTATTTATGTCTTTTATGTTTGGTCATTGGCTGATTTTTTGAGTCAACGCCAGAATTGAGCTAAATTGGTATAATTGCACAATTTTACAAAAAATAAACGGTTAGTTTTGCACTTTTTATATTTTACAGGGTTATATCTGCACTTTCTCAATTTAATAGGGCCATTTGCACTTTTTTCCTAGATTAATTATTACTATATGAGTGAATTACATGTAATTCTTCCGCCTCATTTCAAGTTGTAATTTAACTATTTATTTAGTTAAAATTTCTCAACTTTGATCATAAAATTGAATTATTGTACTCTTTCTGTCCCACCCAAATCTGCACAAATGCTTTTTTTCAGTCAAAGTTATTTAATTTTGACCACATATTCGAATAGACATATGGTCAATAATATTATCTTATGAGACATTGTTGGATTCATGATAACATGTAGTAATTTCTAAATATTAACTTATTATATGTCGTCATTATAACTAATTTTGCATATATTTACAATCAAACATATTTATCGGAAATTTCAAAAAATATATATTTACCAGAGAACGTGAAAAAAAATCCGTGTAATTTTGGTCGGGACAAAGGGAGTATAAGTATAAATACTATTGCGTGATACATTTCTAAATTCGTTATAACATATATTTGTAAAATATCAAATTTTCATAAATCTAATATATTCTTAATGGAAGATTTTAAGGATTAAATAATTTCAAGTCAATTGTTAAAAGTTAAAATGTATCGCTTAGAATAAAAGGGAAAATATTATTTTATGAGAAAGTCTCGTGTAAATGCTTGTTTAAATTTTTAATCTATTTCAAATTACTCATCGTTCAACTTCGTATTACGTTTCTGCTAAATTGAATCCTCCAACGGTCAACTTTTAAAAGTTGCATTTCATTCCTAAACTTTAATTATACATATCCGTTTCTATTTTAAAATTATTTTTACGTCTACATATATTAACACAAAATTTTATTATGCTAGGGGCTCTTTCATTTTTCTATTTTTCTAGTTGAAAATTTTGAGCTACATGCAAACAACAGTGAAGCTTAACATGAAAAGTTCAGTGATCAAAATCATGCATCTTTTATTGGATGATTAAAAACTGAATTTTAAAATAATTAGATTAGATGATTGAATACGGAATATGTCATTTACTCTTGAGAGAAAGATTTCCTGTGGAAAATAATGTTTAACTGAGGACAAAAAGAAGGCTAGTTAGTACAACTTTAATCTAATCAACAATTTTATCTAGAATATAAACAAATCAATCAAATACTTGACTTATTCTAACACCTCCGTCAAGTGAAACATCAGATGCTCGCCGACGCAGAGTTTGGACCTGAAGAACTCAAGCAGCAGATGCGAGAGCCATTTGGTGAAAATGTCCGCAATCTGAAGAGAAATAGGAACTTGAGCAACGCGCAACTTGCCAGAAGCAACCAATTCTCGAAGAAAGTGATAGTAGGTGTCAATGTGCTTCTCCCGCCTGTGAGAAACTGGGCTCTAAGCTAAGAAGATAGCGCTACTGTTGTCACATAACAGAAACGGAGAACCAGACAAAGGAACTTGAAGATCTCAAAGAAAATGAGTCAGTCAAACAACCTCCGAAGCAGTGGTGGCAAGAGCATGATACTCATACTCGGTACTGGAATGAGAAATTGTAGGCTGTTTCTTGGCGCTCCAGAAAACAATGTGCCCACCAAGAAAAATAGCATATCCATAGGTTCATCACCGAGTCTCCAGATAGCGGGCCCAATCGGCATCAGAATAACCCAACATCTCAGGAGAACCGACAAACAAAAAAGTGAGACTAAAGTGCAGTGTGCCTTGAACATATTGCAGAATCCTTGTAACAACAGCAAAATGGTCGTCTCCAGGGCCCTGAAGAAACTGGCTAACAGTGTTGACCGAGAAGGCCAAATCAGGACGAGTGATGGTTGGGTACCGGAGTGCCCCAACTAGAGAACGATACAACGTTGGATTCCGAAACAGTGGACTGGTCGAACTGTGCAACTGAGAACTTGGTACAAATGGTGCAGAAACTGGAACTACATCAGACATCCCTGCACGAGTGAGAATATCTCGAGCATATTTTGCTTGCCCAAGAAATAAACCCGATGAAGTAGGCAAAACTTCCAAGCCAAGAAAGTAGTGAAGTGCGCCTAGGTCCTTGATTGCAAACTCCCGACGTGTCCGGTCGATGAACTGTTGAAGAAGAGTCGAGTCGTTACCTGTATGAATAATGTTGTCGATATACACCAGAAGATACAGTAACAATAATCCCCGCGAAAGAACTAACAGAGAAGTGTCGGTTGAGCTGCACTAGAAACCAACCCGAGTAGGTGCTGAAACGCTGAAACCATGCTCGAGGGACTTACTTAAGACCACAAATGGCCTTCCACAAGTGACAAACATAATCCAGATGAACATTGTCCTTGTATCCAACGGGTTGCTTCATATAAACTGGAGCATCGAGGACGCCATTGAGAAAAGCGTTCTTGATATCCAACAGATGAAGTGGCCAAGAACACATCGTGGAAATGGCAAGGACTGTCCGAACGGTGGAGGCTTTGACCACAGGACTTAAAGTGTGTAAAAGTCAAACCCGAAATCTGAGGAAAAAACCATGTGTGACAAGGAGAGCCTTGTAGCGATCAACCGTTCCATCAGGATGATGCTTCACCCGATAGACCCATTTTGAACCAACAATGTTGGCATCCGATGAGCGAGGAACTAAGTCCAATGTGTGCTATCCCCGAAGAGTTGTTATCTCCTCATCCATAGCAGAAATCCAAGATGGATCCTGAAGATCGAAGCAATAATCAGTGGGCTCAGATTGAGCAAGCAGGGCAACCATAAGTCCATAAGCGATAATATCTGAATAATACATGCGCTAACTATCTCCAGTCGTCGATTGAGTGGCCATGCGATGAGTGAAAACTTGAGGAGGAGAGGCGGGAGGAGTGGAACTAATCGAGGAGGCTGGTGAAGAAGCAGCCAAGCTGGGCGAAGATTAAGCAGGCGGATTGACCGGCGGAGAGGCAGGAGGCGCCTGCCGGGGTGCTGGTGGAAAATCTGTGGTAAAAATGGAGCAAAGGGTTGAAGGAGATGTAGTTGGCATAGGATAAACTGAAGGTAAAGAAGATACCGAATTAGGATCAGGATCAACAAAGGAAAAAACATCTAACAGTGAAGGTGGAGAACCGATCGCCGAAGGAATGACTGGGGCGAATGGAAAACACGTCTCGTCTAAACGAGCATGTCGAGTGGCATAGATTCTGCCAGTAGTGTGATCGAGGCACCGAAAACCTTATATTGTGAGTTGTAGCCAATAAATACACACGGAATACTACGAGGAGAAAACTTGTGGTCAGAAAATGGGTGAATGAATGGGAAGACCTGACAACCAAAAGCATGAAAATTGGTATATATGGGTGCCCGACCATTAATAACTTCATATGGTGATCGTTTTTCAAGAACTGGATTATGCAGCTGATTTATGGTATAAGTGGTTGCAGAAATGCGTCAGTCCAGTGGGAGAGAGGGATATGAGAGTGATACAACATAGACAAATCCATCTCAGCAATGTGGCGGTGCTTGCGCTCAGCCTAACCGTTCTGCTCAAGAGTATATGGGCAATAAATTTGATGATGAATGCCCTTGGTCTGAAAGTGAGAGCGTAAGTGGCCATTTATAAACTCAGTCTCTCCATCACTCTGAAACACCTTAATGGTGGAAGAGAATTGGTTCTCCACAAAAGCCTCAAACTGGCGATAAACATCCCAAAAATCATATTTACGGTGCAGTGGATAAAATCACGAGAGTCGGGAATGATCATCACGGAACATGGCATAGTAGGCGAACCCATTAGCAGAGGG
>JAULKM010101026.1:0-10309 GCA_032355605.1 Rubia tinctorum | reverse complement strand
ATCTAGAAATCTTCCAACAAAAATATAACAAAAGAGATGTTAAATGCTTTGGAAAATACATGCATTTGACGTCTCATTAGCAAATCATTATATCGCGAAGAGCTAGAGTACAATGGTACCTCAATTCTTAATCTCGTTGCAGAGAGCTAGATAACTCACTTCGTGTAAGGCTTGTGATTTAAGCTAAGAGAATCAGTGAAACAAATGCGAAGAGAATTTGAAAATCAAATGATAATCCTTATGAAAGTGCAACTTGGCATAATCCTTATAAAAAGAAAATGCGAAGAGAATCGGTGAAATAAATCCCTAATTGAAGAACACGAAGAAAAATAACTAAAAAATTGAAATTGAAACAAACCTCATTGAATTCGTGAAAAAATCTAGTCACCGGAATGATCGATGACCTACACTGAACGGGAAAGAAAATTTTCGATGATTGCTGAAGGTAAAATTTGATGTGGATGGAGCTAGGAGAAATGCGTGGGGAAAGAAAATCTTTGTGTGAACTCTTGAAGGTGAAATTTGATTTGGATCGAGCTAGGAAAAATGCGTGAATGGTACAGGCAGAGCTAGAAGAAACGCAAGAAGGTGAAATTTGATCTGATAAAAGCATTTGACTCGAATACAGGATTTGCAAATTGAAAAAATAAATTTCCATAATATTAGATTTTCTGATTAAATTTGGACCATTGATCTAAAGAAATGATTCGTTAGGATTTGTTCTCACATTAGTGGGTAATCTCACCTAAGATAGGTGTTCTCATGTGATCCTAATTCTACATATATATATATATATATATATATATATCTAGTCAAGTATATATTTACCCTTATATGTGTGTAAACCCTTAGGAAAATCCCTCTTCTTCATGGAAAACCCTGACTTGCCATTATCTACTTAGTTATAATTAGGAAGCAATTAGCGCTTATAAGTTGTATATTTGAGAGGTACGGTGATGACCTCCCATTCTACCTATTTCTATGTGTTTTGTGATTATTATGATGGATTGTTCTTCATGTCCTTATTAATTGCATGATTGTCACACTTAGTTACCACACACGAATTCTACTTTCATGTTGTTGAACTATTGATATCCCCCGAGGAGGGAAATCTAGATGCGATTGAGGTAATGATGGGTCTGGATGCATATAGGTGTGTTCACGTAGGTTTTCGTTGTTAATGTATGATCGACCATGCACTAGTAAGTCGGGAGTTGGTCTGAAGGGTAGCGGGTAGAGATATCTAAAGTAGCAAAATGGGGTTAGCTTTGGAACCCTAGAGCCACCGAGAAGGCGCTTCACCCCTTTTTCCTTTTCAGGCCAAGGGAGAAGTATTTGTGGTGTAGTTCCTGGAACGTAATCGTATGGGGAAGATTCATATTAGTACGGCAGGTAGGGTCGTCATTGCACTCCCCTAATTATGGAGCCAGTGTTGATAGAAGATTACATGTGCACCTTACGTGATAGATATGGGAAGTGTTGACCATCTACCACACCACGTGTCACAAACACTAGAATAGGTTCATAGTTCTTGTATGTGATGAAATCGAAGATCGAAATGACATTAATCATGTTACACAAATATTTCCCAAGGGCTAGTTTATATAGTTTATTCTCAAGATCAATTGCATGCTAGTAGTTTTAGTAAAAATCCCCCCAATATTTGTTTTACCAACAATGGTTATTCCTAACACATGGTCGGATTGATGATCATATCACAGTTATGCATAGTTGATTATTAGATTCCTAAAATCTTTGTGAAAACCCTGGTACTTGCCACTATCTACCAATTTTGGAATTATAGTAGTAGGAACTAAAGGAATAGTATATATCTATCTTTGATCGCTTAGCCTGCTCTCGGTTCTCAGTTAGGGGACCTCCCGTTGATTGATTAAGCGACGTTGGGAGGGAGGGGGTCACCATTCAAAAAAATTCAACAATGAAAGGTTCAATCAATTTCTTCTCTCAAACAACAAGTATCCAAGGATAGAGCATATCCAGGTTCAAATTAATTAATTTAGTTTTCCATCCACTCCATGTTTATTAAGCAATTTTTTACCAAACATTTTACATGTTTTTTACCTAATTCATTAATGATTGAATATTTTCATGAAGTATGATGAATTTTTTACATTTTATATATTTTAATTTAATTTTTTCCAATATAATGCCATTTTTTGTAAAGAGTAAGAAAAAAGGGTTACAATCGGATGAAGATAGTATGAATATGAAACGTCGGTCATATTTAATCCCTCCATCTGATATGTTACCAAACATTAAACGATGTTGCATAGGTATAGACAGTGTTGAAATATCTATGAATATCCAAAGTCGATCTTCAATCGGTGTATGCGAAATCGGTTTCTTATGCGTGCGACGTCACATGTAGGCAGGTCAGTTTTTCTTTCCATATTGAGATTAATGATGTCTACGTATGACTATATTATGTGCATTTGCCAAATTGTTAACATAAATTATGTTTTCTTGTGTATTTGTTTTAATATGAATGAAGATAGATTTTTGATGGACTTTTGGCATGTAGCTAGATGGACAGACTGGTCATTTCACTAGTCACCTTGGCAATCTTAATGTCATACAACGTAGAAAATGGAGGTTCAATACAATTAATCTTTCAATTTCATATCAACCTTATGTATTTTGATATACTATAACATGTATTTGTAATATATGTTGTTGTTTTGTTGGTTTTAACATGTCAATCTCTCCTACATTCATTGAATAACAATTCATTGTTGTGTTGTTAAACAATTTCACGATTTATTGCATTTTAAATATCATGTAACGGCATCAATGAACATTTTTTTGTGTCATGAAATATTGATTATTATAATATTATAAGAATAAGGATGTCTAACCGATTAAACGATAACGTAGCACACACCGATAGAGCAAACGACAATAACCGATGTTGCTTTTGTCGACGTCAATTTTTTTGGTGACATCAGCCATTTAAAATGACGTCGAATTCATCACTGTTCCATGTCAGCTTGCATACGACGTAGGTCCCCCACGGCTCACGATGTTGCTAAACGTATTCTATGACATCGCTCTTATTATAACAATGTCGCAGTATATCATTTCCCATCGTCCACCTTATTACTATTGTTGATGTCGCATGCATGTGGATGTCTTTGTCGATTTTAGTAAAGTTACAACTATGCTATCCTATCGTCGGCCTTCTTGCTTGAACCTCCGTCGATCACAAAACCTGCCAACGTCAGTCTAAAACTAAACAAAAGGTACTATTTACCTAGATTCTAAACCGAGGTAAAAAATGAACTTTTTTACTTCAGTTGTATTTACCTTGATTTTTTTGGACTAAATATCGAGGTAAAAAGTCCTGTAAAACCGAGGTAAAAAGTCATGTTTCTTGTAGTTCCATTAGGGAAATTATAATCTCACGTGAAGATAAATAAGAATGATACTTTTTTAGCACAACTAAATCATCTAAAGTAAGAACACTATTATAACACAACATTTAACAAGATAGCCAAAAATATATAATCAAATAGATAATGGCTAGTACACTACTAATTGGTTAAAATCTAAAGCACTTTTATATTTGAAAAATTGTCCTACATTCTCAATTCACTAACAACGACCATCTAAAAATGAGGTAAGTTTAAAATGCTATACTTTCTCACGTAGGTTGCCATTTTTTAACATTATGATCGACCATGCACTAGTAAGCCAAAGAGTTGGTTTGAATGGTAGCGGTTAGAGATAGATAAAGTAACAAACTAGGGTTAGTTTTGCAACCCTAGAGCCATCGATAAAGTGTTTCACCCCCTTTGCTTTTTTAGACCTAGGGAGAAGCATAGTGGTGTAGTGCTCGGAACTTAATTGCACGGGGGAGACTCAGATCTGCATGACAGGTAGGCCCATTGTTGTACTCCTCTAATTACGGAGGTGGTACCAATGAAAGATTACGTGTGCACCCTATGTGACAGTTATGGGGATGTGTTGACCATCGACCACACCACGTGTTATAAACACTAGAGTAGGCTTATGGTTATATGTGAGAAAATCGATGAACGAAATGACGTTAATCATGTTACACAAATATTCCCCGAGTGCTAGTTTATATAATTCATTCTCGTGATCAATTTCATGCTAGTAGTTTTTGTTATAAAAATCCCCCCAATGCTTGTTTTACTAACACTGATTGATCCTGACACGTGGTCAGATTGATCACTTATCATTTGTACTTACCTTTTTCTTTAAAAATATTTGGGAGGTTAGGTTGCTTTAGTATCTTCAGGGAGTGTGAGAGTTGTGATATTCTTACTTCATTGGGGGGAACTAGGGTACCTTGGGAATAAGTTGAATGTATTGGCTAATTTCTCTTTGCATGCTACATTTTGCATAAACCTTTTCTCGAGGATAAGTAAAGGTTTAAGTATGGGGAAATTGATGTGCACCTTTATGTATTCGTTAGCCGATACATTTGACACATTTATTGTCATTTTTTTCTTGAATGATTACTAGTTTTAGTTTGGTTTAAATGATAAAGGGTTCAGACAGTCATTTTTTGTTTTCTTGTCTAAATTCTGAGTTTAATAGAATTAATTGAAAATTATGGACATTTTGTGTTCACGGGCACCTAGATCTTCCATTTTGATCTCATTAGTAGGTTGCTTGTGATTACTTTTTACTATCTTTTAATAGAATGCCTTCCGTTAGGGTGGTAGAAGATATTTGAAATCCATTAGCAAGGAAGGTAGTAAATTGTAGGTCTCGAACTCTAAAGTGTGATAGTAGATGGAATTGAGCCCGGAAAAGGAGGATTTAAATTTCAAGAAGGCTAAGGAAGAATTAGCGGAAGTGTTGTCTGAAATTGTAGGGAATTCAGGCAACGATATGAGAAGAATCATCCCTTGGGGTGGCACCATTGTATTCTTATTCTTAAGAACTGCAAAATCGACTACAAGAAATTTCAAATTGAATCAGCGTTTCTTCCGTAGCGGAGCAAACAAGTCAGTCGGCTAGACCAGCCAAGGCCAGCCTAATTGGCACACGAAGGGAGCCTAACACGGTATGTGCCAGTGCTTAGAAACGACTGTGCCAAGCAACACGGGCTGTGCCAGAGTCCTCCACCACAGACCTTGCCAAACCCTTCTGCTCATGCCCCACGTTTTCATTCCACTTTGAAATTCAGCTAAGTATGGGCGCAGACCGTTCCGTTTCACATGGTCCGCATCATTTCAAGTTACTAATGCCAAGACCAGCCCACGGGATGTGAAGAATGACACAACCCATGCCATTTACTGAGCAAAATGAGGTTCCATCCTACATGCAGCACCTAAAGACACGGGATGCGCACCCAGAAGATCAAAAACTGAATTCTAGCCAGCGATCCATGTCGGTTGACACATACTGTGCCAGCACAAGATAGACGGCCCATGCCATACCTAGTCGGCCATACCATCACGAGGCCATGGGTCATGCCACGACCGACGGCCTGTGCCAGCCCGAACGGGCCTCAGCTAGCAAGGACCATGCCAAACGCCACCTTCCGTCCTGTTTGCAGCTGTTTGGGTTTTTGGCCTATTTTTGGGCCTTTTTCAAGGCCCAATTACCTATTACTATATATATGGACCCTTGAATACTTGGGTTTAACTTTATGCCCACTTTTCATCTTTTAGAGAAAGTTAGAGAGAGAAAATACTCTTCCTTCTCTCTAGCTAATTTTTTTTTTCTTCTCTTTATTTTTATTTTGCCCAAAAGTTTTGAATCTAATGCAATACTTGGGTTCAATGTTTAGGGACTAGGTAATTAACTAGGGGATTATATTTGTATTCATTTATTAATGTCTATTTTGTGAGATTTCTTAGATCGACCTATTTCTATGTCAGCACATAAGTTGCCGTTGTTAACATTATGATAGACATGAACTAGTAAGCCAAAGAGTTGGTCCGAAGGGTAGCAGGTAAGATAGAAAAGTAGCAAACTAGGGTTAGCTTTGCAACCCTAGATCCATTGATATGGTTTTTCACCTCCTTTGCTTTTTTAGGCCTAGGGAGAAGCATTCGTAGTGTAATACCTGGGACGTAATCGCACATGGAAGACTAAGATTTGCACGGCATGTAGGGTCTTCGTTGCACACCCTTAATTACGGAGGCAATGCCGGTGGAAGATTACGTGACAAGTATGGGAAAGTGTTGACCATCGACCACACCACTTTTCATAAACACTAGAATAGGCTTATAGTCATATGTGATGTAATCGATGATCGAATCGACATTAATAATGTTACAAAAATTTTCCCAGAGTACTAGTTTATATAGTTTATTCTCGTGATCAATTACATGCTAGTAATTTTAGTTATAAAATCCACGTAATGCTTGTTTTACCAACACTGTTTGTTCCTAAAACGTGGTCGGATTGTCGACCCAATCACCGTTGTGCATAGGTGATTATTAGATTCTTAACATCCCTGTGGACGACCCCGGTACTTGCCACTATCTACCAATCCTGGTAGTGTAGTAGTAGGAATGGAAGAAACATTTCAAATTTTATCCTTGATCCATAATAGTCCTCTTCATGGTCATTTGTGAATCTCCCGAGGTTCATTGATTTAGCGACGCCAGGAGGGGGCGGGTCACCTACGTTTCAAAACAAATTATGATAGCTCCATGCACAATAACTCCTTGGCTGTAGGGAGGGCTTATGGTATACACCTCCCCTAACCATATAAATCCCACAGTAAAGGTATTATAGCGAGCCCAGTGAAATAGATAAAGAAGTAACATCGTCAAACTTTCCTTAATCCCCGCAAAGCCAAAGGTTGAAACAACACCTTAACTTTAGCGAACCCTATCTGAGAACCTAAGGAGAAAAATGACTCTCACCAATGATCATGTCACTAAAACCAAGATTTAGGAAGATGGTCCATGATTAACAAAGATTATGGTATATATCAACTATATCTAAACGATCTAAACAATTTAGAAAGGTAAGTGCATTTTTAGATACTATTCATACGTTGATCATACACAGATTTAGGTATCAGAGGTAGATTCCAGATAATATGTTGGTTTGGAAGTAATACTGATATCAACATCCATCATACCATAAGTCAAGGTGAGACCTAAGTGTTTATAAATGGTTAGATAGGGTAATTAAATTCAGATCTAGCTCTTATGAGTGCTAGTATGATTGTTTGGGTTTTAAAATTCAAATCTAAACTGAGCATTACGATTCCACATTGTTAGATAGGGTAATTGATTTTAGATCTAGGTCTTATGAGTGCTAGTATGATTTTTTGAGTTTTAAAATTCAAATTTAAACTGAGCGTTACGATTCTATATGTTGCAAATAAAGTAAGTTTTCATTTGGGATGGGGTTTTTTGAATATGCAAATAAATTTAGGGATCTACTTTGAAATTATAGAAAAACTATATATGTTACAAAATTTATGATTTTCATTTTTTCCATTTTGTCATTTCATATTCTCCTCCGTCTGCCACCGCAGGTTTTCTTCTTCGGATCAAGCGACGCAGAAAGTTCGATGCGATGCTATGGACAAGCGATATTGAGATCGACATCGCTATCACATTTCTTCTTTTTATAGTTCGCTCATGCACCAGTGGTGAAGATCAATGTGATGCGATGCACTGCCGAGCGAGATTAAAATCGACATCGCTGTCGCACTTCTTCTGGTTTGCTCCCGTTACGGTAGTGGAGGTGCCACATCTTCCATCGTAAAACCACCAGAGTCGAACATCATTTCTTCTCCATCAGAATTAAGCTCCTACATGGCCCCGGATTTGAGCATGCACTACTGGAGTTGAGCTGCAGCGCCGTTGAGTGTGCACAATATTGAAACCCTAGCTCCACGCGACGTTGAAACCCTAACTCTGTCGAAGCTGAGCATGTGGTGGCGTTGACTGTGCGCGACTCTATGGTGGCAATAATTGCAACTTCAAGGCGATGGCGACTCTACGGCGATGGCAACAGCTATCGCATCGTTTCGATGAAGCTTCTCCGTGTGAAAAGTGAGTTTTGATTTTGTGTTTTTTCCTTTCAAAGACATGTAGTGAGGTTTGATATTATTTTACTGAGAGTTTGCTTAGCAATTGTTCTCTTGTGTAGTGGTTAGTACTCTGGATTTTGAAATCAGTGGTTTGGGTTCAAATCCCACTAGGACCTCTTTTTTAAAGGATTTATATTCTTGAGGTACTGTAGATTTTTTATTGGAGTTTGTAGCTTTTTTCCCTCACGTTGATGTTTTTCATTATTCGGGGGAGGTTTAGTTGATATGACTTAATATTTTGTAGGTGTTTTGGATGTTGATATTAATATTTTTTAAAAAACAAATTCTCATATTAATATTTTTCATTTTCTGGTTGAGGTTTAAGTGCTATGAATTGATGTTGTAGCTCATTTGGGAATATAGGTTGATGTTTGTAGTGTCTTTTTTCTCATTTTGATGTTTTTCTTTTTCCGGATGACGTTTAGGTTATGGGAGTTGATGTTTGTATATTTTGGGTGATATAGATTAATGTTTGTAGTTTTTTAAAAATAATAATTTAAACATTGTTAATTTTTATGTTTCTAGAGTGAAGGATTTATAATTTTGAGGTACTGTAACTTTTTTATTGATGTTTGTAACTTTTTTTCTCTCATATTGATGTTTTTTCTTTTTTGGGTGAAGTTTAGTTGGTATGAGTTGATGTTTTGAAGTTTTTCTGGGTGATATGAGTTGATTTTTGTAGGGATTTTTTCCCCTTGATATTTTTTTTCCGGGTGAGCATTAGTTAATAGGAGTTGATGTTTATTGCTTTTTTGGTGATATAGGTTGATGTTTGTAATGTCTTTTTTCTCAATTGATGTTTTTCATTTTCTGTGTGAGGTTTAGGTGATAAGAGTTGATGTTTTTAGCTTTTGGGTGATATAAGTTTATGTTTGTAGTTTTTAAAAAAGAAATTAAATTTTTTAGATTTGTTGATGTTTTATGATTTTAATTTTATGATGTTTATGTTTTTAGTTGATGTTTTGTTAGTTGTAGTCGATGTTTTTCAATTTTTTGTTAATACTTTTTTTATTTATATTTATATATTTTTTGCTACATTTTTTTGTTGATGTTTTATGCTTTTCAGTTAATATTTTGCTAGCTGCAGTTAATGTTTATGATTTTTAATTCGACGGTCATATTGATTTTTTGCAAATTTTAAAATATTTTTTTGATTTGCTTTTTATTTTTTGTTCAGATTGCTGCTGGAGGGAATATGATGGGAAAAAATTGGAGAAAAATCTCTGAAAAATATTGGAGATAGATTTGTGGAAAATATTAGAGACAAAACTCTAGAGTTAGAATACGATTAGAATTGTATAAAGGTTCCTGCGTAAAGTTTAGACTGTCTAATATGAGCCCATATCTTTTAATTAATGTTTTAAATAATTGAAATTTGGCTCCTTAAGCTCTGAGGAGATTTGATTTTTCCCTGGATAATCACTAAAATTAAGGAGAATATTAGGAGATTAATAATTAGAGTTTATAGTAATGTCCCTTCCACTCACGTCTTTTTTAATTCTAAAGCAATACGAGTATTCCCTCTGTCCCGGATTGAAGTGCACACTTTGATACTATTCACCGTCAAAGATTAACCACATATTTAAATATATATATATATATTAGGAGATGAATAATTAGAGTTTAAAGTAATGTCCCTTCCACTCACGTCTTTTTTAATTCTAAAGCAATACGAGTACTCCTTCTGTCCCGGATTGAATTGCACACTTTGACACTATTCACAGTTAAACTTTGACCACATATTTAAATATATATATATATATATGTGTGTGTGTGTGTGTGTGTGTGTGTGTGTATGAGTAATCCGGTGAGACAGAGGATTTATGTGAGACTAACGAATTATGTGAGACTAAATCTAAATCACTCAAACAATTTTCCGTGAATTAAATTAAAGGCTGAAGAGGTCACCTCCAAATTGTGTTACTCACAAACTCCTCAGCTTCCATAGAGTCACCTCCACCACTATGACTTCTTAGTTATTTCTGGCGAATACAACAAGAATGAAGCTCTCCTCACTACCATCCTCACACGTTTCCTCTCTTCAACTCAAAAGCGCCCTCTATCCACCGTCTTCCTCTCTCCCTTTGTCGTTTACTCCATTTCTGTTGACTTATCCGGCCACAGGCTCCGATCTGCTTCTCTCAACTCATGTCACAGGCAGTGGCGGAACTAGACCCCTTTCTGAGGAGGGGCGGGGCTGGGCATGGCGGGGGTGGACGGGGCGGGGCGGGGGCGGGGCCAGGCGGGGGTGGG
>JAULKM010101025.1:0-10309 GCA_032355605.1 Rubia tinctorum | reverse complement strand
CCAATCAATTAAAGTCCTTACCACATGTGTCTCAACCATTACTCCATAATTAAATTCATCACATGTGACTTTACAAAAATACTATTATTTTAATTTTGGGGTAACTATTAATATTCAAGCAAAACTCTAGGGGTTAAATTGCAAATTATCTTTTCAGAATGGAAAACGCTGTTTCAACCTTCTCCCGTCCCCGTCGACGGAAAATCTTCAAGCTTTTCTAGCGAAACACCGCCGACAGCTTCCAACCATCACTTCACTAGCCTCCCACACAATGCAGCTTCAATTACAATGATTCTTCGCCGTCGAATTTTGCCAAAATCCCAATTTCATCTCCATTGCAATGTCGATAAGCTGAAGATTCACATTTGACGATGGAATGCCCCGCGCTAAGAAGATCGACGCTGTGGAGTATGCAAGTCGCCATCGGCAAAAATGCTTCCGTTCACAATTATAGTCGTCGTTGGAAAAACAAGAGATGGTCCACCGGTCTTCGACTTTTATTTTCTTGATGCCGTGAAGCTATGTAAGACTGTAAGTCATGAGTATTCAAATGGTCAAGTTCTTGGCAAAAACAATTACTGAACAACTTGGAAATTTCACGGCTAATCGTTGAAGTAAATTTTTGGGTTAGTAGGGAATTAGTGGAAACTAATACATAGGGTGGTTGATCAAAACAAAAGTCAGACAATTCACATTTAACTGATGTCCTGGTACATCAAGTTAAAATTAAATAAAATCAAATAAAAACTCTAAACCATCAAGTTATATAATATGCTAAAATAAACATCAAACTAAAATAGTTAAACATCAAATAAAATACTTCAAATACACTATATTTAAGATAAACATCAAAATGAATTCTAAATACTTAAGTCAAATAGAGATAGTTAAACATCAAGTAAATACACTTAAATATATTAAATTAAAAATAGTTAAGTAATAAATAAAAATACTAAAAATTCACATCAAATTAAAATAATTAAACGTCAAATGATAACACTAAAAATACACATCAAAATAAATATAGTTGAAACATCAAATAAAAATACTAAAATACACATAAAATTAAAAAGACTATAATACACATCAAATTAGAATAAATAAACATCAAACCAATACATTAAAAACACATAAAATATTTAATACACATAAAGTTTAAAACATCAAGTGTCACATGAAAATGAGACACTGATATCAAAAAAGAACATCAGTATTAAAATTTTAAAATATAATCTGCACCCTGGAAATATCAAAGGATACACAAAAAAATTCAAAAAAAGAAACATCAATATCATTTTTTAAGAGGATTCGCTGAAAAACAACCACATAAAACAAAATGAAAGTATAAATTATAAATTAAAATTTAAGATAATAAATTATCACTAATTAGTGTCAACATATATAAAGTGACAAAAAGTTAACATGCTAACAAGAGATTGACATAAAAGATTAAAAATAAAAAACATCACAAGATTTTAGCGAAAAAAAAAGGCTTATGAAAAAACATCACAAGATTTGGTTGAAACATCAAGTACTGGAAATGAAACATCAAGTACGGATGACTTGCTATAGAAAACATCAATTTCACCCCAAACTTGTGCCACAAGGTATTCCAAAATTAGGACAAAAATTTGACATCTTTGTCTGATACTATGGACGCAGGAATGCCATGAAGTCAGAACACTTCCATTAAAAATAAATCCACGACATGCTTTGCGTCATCTGTCTTCCTACAAGGAATAAAATGTACCATCTTTAAAAATTGGTCAACAAACACAAAGATAGAATCATCATGTGATTGGGATCGTGGCAATCCGAGAACAAAATCCATAGAAATATCAACCCAATGATCTGTATGAACATGTAAATGAATATATAAACCACGAGGATTAGTTTTTGACTTTGCCTTCGAACAATCAATACAATTCATACAAATCCTATTAATGAAAAGTGCCATTTTCGGCCAAAAGAAATGTTCTACCAACAAATTATAAGTTTTAATGCACCAAAATGTCCCCTTAAACCACCTGAATGAGCTTCTCTAACAAGTAATTCACACATAGAACATTGAAGAACACGTTACTATAATTCACGAACAAGAAACCATCATGCTGAAAAAACTTGTCATAAGCACCATTTTCGCATGCAGAATAAACAATTAAAAAATTAGGGTCAGTAGCATACAATTCTAGCACAAATGAAAACCCTAACATAATGCATTTCAATCATGTAAGTAAAACATGTCTATGACTGAAAACATCAGCAACAACATTTTCTTTACCCTTCTTGTATCGTAACTCGTAAGGAAAAGATTTAGTAAAACTAGACCATTTAGTATGACGCTTATTCAACTTCATCTGACTCTTAAAATATTTTAACCACTCATTGTTACTATGAATAACGAATTATTTATGAAATAAATAATGTTTCCAAGTCTCTAATGGGCACACAATTGCATAAAATTCTTATCATGAACTGGATAATTTAGAGCACTGCCCTTTAGCTTTTCACTGAAGTAAGCTATAGGTCGCTTCTCTTGCATCAAAACAGCACCAATACCAACACCAGAAGCATCACAATGAATTTCAAAAGTAATATTAAAATAAGGTAAAGCAATCACATGAGCATTACATAATCGTAGTTTCAATTCATTAAATGCATTTTCTTGAGCATTACCCCAAACAAATTTCACATCTTTTTCACTAGTTCATTTAAAGGTGCAGCAATAGATGAAAAATCACGCACAACCCTTCTATAAAACCTAGCTAAAACATGAAATTAATGTACCTCATTAGCATTGGTATGTCCCAGCCGGGTATTAATGGCCTCAATTTTACTTTTGTCGACTTTTTTTGCCCTCCTTAGAGACCACAAAATCGAGAAATACTACTGCTAAAGCACAAAAAGTATACTTCTTGATATTGGCTATAAATTAGACTAACGGAATGCAAGTAAAACCGATTTCAAATGCTCAATATGCTCATTAGTCGACATAGAATAGATGAAAATATCATCAAAGTAAACCACAACAAATTGACCAATAAACTTTCTCAAGATATGATTCATCAACCTCATAAATGGAACCCCCAAAGTAGAAAGTAAATGTTCATAAAGAGATAATATAAGAACGAGACAAAAGAAGAGCAAGCCATTCTTATTATTATACAAAAACACATATACTTCTTAAACAATAATTATAGCATGTCATGTTGTTGTGGTTGTGGGGATGTTTTTCCAACACCATATCAAAAGATCTCTACTTCAATAACAACTCCTGAATATATGTTAAAAGAAAAAAATCAACCTCAATAATTAAAAGTGTTCTCCGGCCATGTAATAAATATACTTTTCCATTCTCTATCGGAAGAACATGTCAAAGATATCGGACCGGGGAACAAGGCACCTTTGGTCTTTATCCAAATATCCTCAAGGATATTTTGAGTTTTAAATCAAAGAAATTTAATGAGATGCAATATTAGAAAATAAAATGACTGGAATTTTTTTCCTCATATATAAATAAAAAGTTGATTATACAATATATATTTACCACATTCTCAATGTTTGAGAGGCGGAAGATTGTTTTGTAGAATGAAGGTTGCTTCATCTTTTGAACTATTTCACTTTGGATCCTTTCCATCTTTGGAAGTGAGTTGATCTTTCTCTCTAATTTTCTTCAACAATTCAAAGGTTCAAAATGAGATTGTAGAATAGCAGAAACATAGTTTTACACTCTCTCCGCCCCACAACTAATATCTTGTGCAAGCATCGATCGTGCACGATTGGTATGCCATTTATACCGATAGAATTTTTCTTATGTTCAGTTTATGTTTTTTCTTTGAAATTTGGGGGATAAATGTTGAGCTTCAGTGTCGAATTTAGGCACGATTAGATGTGGCACATTTTCTGCAATTTGGTAAATTGGTTGATGTAATGTTTTGAGATTCAAAATTAAGATCATATCCAGGTTGCAAATGGGTGTCACCTCTAAAGGAAATTCTCAATGTGTGTTTTTGGACTGGTGTGTGCCCCAGATGCATAAATCAATACTAGGGTCAACCATTCAAACAATTGAACGGATTTCAGATTTCATGAATCCCCAAAAGGAAAGTCTTGTTTGTAAAATCCCTCCCTCGTTTTATTTCTCATCTCTTAGGCATCTAATTGGAGAACGAAAATCCAAGTATTCTCGTTAGGTCTAATTTTTGTTGTCGAACCCATCACATCACAGCCATGCTCCCGTGGGGCCTATCTCTGCCTCCGGGACATGTCATCTCCACTGTGAAATTCGCATGGCATGTTATCATGGAGCAGATGGCCCAATCCTGATGCCACCACCAGCTACGACCGCCCCACCTCCAAATTCCAGTTCCTTGCGGCGAGACATCATGGAGTTCTTCAATGTCTTAGGGAACCATTCAACCGACCTTGTGCCGCCATCTCTCACAAACGAGATAAAAAATGGAACGATCTCGCAAAATCACCTGTGCCGACATCTGACTCTTCACCTGGAAAGTAACAAAAATCAGTAGGATTTAAAGCTTCTGCGTACTTATCATCCTATGGTTAAAAACCAGTCTGATTTAAATCTTCTACTTGTCAGCGCATATAACCATTACCATCAACTTTGACTAAAAATGACAAAGGAAATAGCGACTTAACTAAGGAAACTGGTAACAAAATAAAATGATAAATTATCTTGTGTCATTACTTTTTTATGTGATAGTCAAGTACTTATTCATCTGATGATATGAAAAAGTTGGTAAAGGCAAAAGTTAGCAAAGAAACAGAATGAAACGTAAAATGGACCTTTCATATGGTTTTATCGAGAACTTCATCAATATTTTTTCATTATTTATTATATTTTCTTTCATCAAATTCAAATAAATTGAAGGAAGTTGAAAAAATTACAGAAAAAGCACATCACGCCCAAAAATCACTCTTGATCTATCTACAAGCAAAAAATCCAGTATCTCAAAAAATTAACAATCTAAAAGAAACTAATTTAAACCGAGTTTCTTAAATCAGGTAATCGTACCCGTAACCAATACTACTAAACTGCATACTCAATCCTAAAGTAATGCAAAAAGACATATTTTTTGAAAACATATATATAAAATAACTCATGTATTAGTACATTTTAGTCCAAATCTTTCCATAAGCACGTATAAAGTCCATGGTAGTTTCATATTGGCTACCTTTAGAAAACGGACTCCATGTTAAATATTGTATGCAAGCATTGAGCGCCCCTGATATTTTTATCTCTTCCACAATCAATATGAAATTTAAACTGCTCGATTTTTTTACTAATGTTAAGTTTCTATTTTATTCTTTGAAATTTGGTGGTTAAATTTTGAACTCTCCACCAAATTAATAATCGATTAGGGGTAGCACATTCTCTACACTTTGATAAATGGGTCGATGCAATGTTTTCTTAACCAACCTTTATTTAATCTTGAGATATACAAGACTGAGATCAAATTAAGACTAAGATGTAATTCTCCAACCTACAACAATCTTTCTGTAATTTTCATCTTTGCAGATCCATGAAACTGATGTCTTATCTTTCAAACCATAGGGTTGAAACACCATCCGTTCCGCTTACTTTGATTTCCATGGACAGAGCCCCCATATTTAATAGCATTAAAAAAGTAGAAAGTAAATGTTCATAGGCAGATAATTTAAAAACTGGACAAAAGAAGAGCAAGCCATTCGGATTATTATACAAAAATACATATATTTCCAAAACAATTACTATAGCATATCATTTTCTTGTGGTGTTGGGGAAGTTTTTCCAACACCATATCAAAATATTTCCACTTCAATAACAACATTCCAAAAATATGTGAAACCTAGAAAGTCATCCTCAAGAAAATCGATTTACCGATAAAAAACTATCTTCAGCCATGTGATAGATATACTTTTCCATTCTCATGATAGGACATTTCATCCAGCCAAGATTGATCTACACCATAAGTGCATGTAGCTATAGGGCTGAGGAACATGGTAACTTTGGCCTTTATCCAAATGTCATTTGGGTTCATTTGAGTTCTAAATTAAATCAAAGAAATTAAATCAAAGAAATTTAATGAGCAAATAATATGACTAAAACTTTTGCCTCATATAAAAATAAAAAGTAGATTAAACAATATGTATTTACCAAGTTCTCAATGTCTAAGCGGTGCATGAAGATTGCTTTAATTTTTTTATCCATTTCACTTGGGATCCTTGTCATCTTTGGAGCTTAGTTAATCATTCTCTCTAAGTTATTCTCAACATTTCAAAAGTTCAAAATGAAATTGTTGAACAGCTAAAACGTATTTTTATACTCTCTTCACCCCACAGTTAAATATATTGTACAAGTATCAAGTGTGCCTATTTTTTTCGTGCATGATCCATATGCAATTTATACCTATTGAGTTTTTCTACAATTAAGTTTTTTTTCTTTGAAATTTGGTGGATCAATTTTTAGCTTTGGTGTAAAATTTATGCACGATTAAAGGTGGCATGGCTTCTGCACTTTGGTAAATTGGTTAGTGTAATGTTTTGAGCTTCAAAACTAAGATTAGATCCAAGTTGTTGAGTCGAGTGTCCGACCCCGTACAATCGGATCAGGTTATTGGTCCTGGTCAGTCATAAATAGGATTTTGGTCTCTGATTGTCGGATCCAGTTTTAAGCCCGAGTGGTTGAGTTGAATTTTGGGTCAGAGTTAGTGGGGTTGTGTTTTGGGCCTCTGTTGTTTGTGTTGGGTTTTTGGGATGGGTTAGTAAGGTCAGATTTCTGACCTAGGTTGGTTGGGTAAGGTTTAAGACGAGGGTTGTCGGGTTAGGTTTTAGATCTGGTTTATAATGTCAGGTTTCAAATCCGAGTTGGCGAGTCAGGTTTTAGATTCAGGTAAGTTGAGTCAGATTTGGGAATCTGGGTCTGCCAAATTATGATTTTTGGGCCCGGGTTCTGGGATCGATTCTCAAGCCGAGTTTTTTGAGTGGGGTTTTTGGCCCAAGTAAGTTAGGTTGGGATTCAGGTCCGAGTTAGTCTAGTTGGGTTTTGTGCATGAGTAGTTGGGACAAGTTTTGGCCCAAGTTAGTTGGATTGGTTTTCTTACCCAAGTTATTCTAGTCGACTTTTGGGCACAAGTTGTTGAGTCCAGTTTAAGGCCTGGGTAAGTCGAGTCAGTTTCAGGTCCGAGTCGGTCAGGATTTTGGGCCAGGGAGTTTCTGGCATGGGTAGGAGTAATTACGAACACAGTTGAAGTAATTATAATTTAGGTAGAATCAGGAACACAGTAGATGTAATTATAATTTAGAACTAGGTAAAAAGTTATGGTAAGCGAAATAAACTATGAACATGAACTGCATGTGAAAAAAAGCTTTCCTACTAGTTAGGTAGTTGAAAATGAACCTTAATTTTAATTTTAAAAGCTTAAAAATTAATTTAGACTGAAATACTACAGAGTCTCGTCCTCTTCCTTGCATTAATCATGCACATCCGGCTCATATTTTTTATGAAAGTGTTTGATAATTAAATTTTAGTTTATTTTAGACTTTTTATTTCAATCAAACAAGCTTTATAAAAGTGACTAACAACTTATTTGTTTGTTAGATGAAAACATATATTTTCATCAAAATAAGAAGCTAACGAGAGTAGGTTTTTGAAAAGTCTTTTCACATTCTATTATTAATAATTATGTTTTATATAAAACAAACACTAACTAACAGTTATATACCATAAAAAATTACAAGTCAAACGTTTTACATAACAATTTTTAAATCAACTAGTCAAATTAATTAGAAAAGACATAATCAACAGTTAAAATTATAACAATCATTTCAAGCATGACTAACAGAGAATAGAGTCTTGTGATACTCTATAAAATAAATACAAATAAGTAAGTACAAGTTTTTCAAAATCCTACCATGAATAAGTGAAACAATCTTGTTCCATAATTATCAATGTTCATATTATTAGTGATAATATTATATATCTCAATAATATAATAATTATAATATTATTGATAGTGATAGTGATGCCGTGGATGAATAATTCGTACTCATTACTTCCTCTGTACCATCTCACCTTTTGACTTTTAACAATTGAATTGAAAAATGTTTAATCCTTAATATATTTTATTAAGGATAACTAAAATTTGGGAAAAATTAACATTCAAAAAAATATGTTATAACCAATCTAAAAATATATCACACATTAGTATTTATACTTTTATTCAATTTTATGGTCAAAGTTAGGAAGTTTTTGCTAAATGAATAGTTGAATTACAGTTTGAAATGAGACAGGGGAATTATTTATTTTCTTTAAAAGATTTAGAGTTAAAAAAGATTCTTCAAATGGGTCCACTTCATATTTTATCATTTTCTCTCCTTGTTTATTTTTCAATTGTTATATAATTATATTTTTGTGGATGCATGGTGCATTCTTAAAGTTAACTTATAATTTCACGTGTAAGTATCGAACATTTATATTTTCTTTCAACTTACACAATATTGTGCAAGCATCAAGTGAGTCAAAAAATTTCCTTGTGCTATTAGTTTGCATTTTAAACCGTTCGAGTTTAGTCTAAATATGTAGTATATGTTATAGTTTAGTGTTTTAAAAATAAATAAACAATAAAATTAACTGAAATTTAATAAGTTGAAATATATTGGGCTAAATTAAGTCAAAATAAAATAAATTGAATTAAACTAAGTCGAAATGATATGAGTAAATTGAGTTTTATTTTTTGATAATAATATAAATATGCGATTACGGAATCTAATCACGCTTCCTTACCCTCCAATTGTCATAGTTTCTCTTAGTGAGCATTGAGACTTGGAAGGGAATAGCATTATTTGTCATGGTATAAAAGGATATTGTGGCTCTGATTCCACTTTGTTGGGAGGAAATTTTAAATGAAAGAATAAGGGTTTAGAAAAATGGGGGAGGGAATGGAGAACTTGAAGGAAGAGTCTATTTGTATAAGGAGAAGGTTTCTATTACATTTGGCTTAATTGAAACTCTACTACATCACCCTTTTTTTAATTACACATCCACCATCAGTGGACGGGAGAGATATATTGGGCTCTCCTAACCCATAAATATAGCCCAAAAATTAATACAGCTACTACATCACCCTTATTTATAGTAATACATCACCCAACCAATGGCTAAGATCTCGTCATCCTAACTATAATCTAAGAGCTACAATTTCCTCTCTAGATACTCTCCAGAACTTCATCCTAATAAGTTACCTCTTAGGTTTTCACATGAGGGATCAACCAGTGCATTTGCATGCATCTATTTCAGTTACCTTATGGCGTTTCTCACGAGGGATCAACAAGTACATTTGCAGGCATCCCATTTCAGTCATCTGGTGGCGACTGAAGCATCCCACTATATGTACTCGCATGTCAGATTGATGAGACGGAAAATACATGTATTTTCTGAAGCATTTAACATCTCTTTTGTTATCTTTTTGTTGGAAGATTTCTATATTTAGGTAGGTTTACATCATAAGGGGTTTAGATAACCGTTTTAGGTTTTTGTATCTAAATCCTTCATTTTGTAACCTAGTTTGAGTCTAACAGATTTTTAGTCCTTACGAGCATCTAGATTCCTTTTGTGAGCTTAATTTGTAGATTGCTCTTAAACACTTTGGAGTATTTTACTGAAGGTCATTTGCAAGGATGGTTGAAGATTGAAGGCCACGAGTCAAAATGTGGTAGAAGATAAAAGGGTCAGAGAAGGAAGACAAAGAAGTGGAAGAATTGTGATCTGGAAGTTTGAACCTAGTTTTGGGAACAATCCGAGAAGAATCACCATCTTAGTATGGTACCATTGGATTCGTCTTCTCGAACACTATAAAAATGACTACAAGAACTCTCAAAATGGATCAACGGTTCACCCCTAGCGACGGAAGTTAGAAGAGAAGACCAATTATTCTTAAAATTGGTAGAAGATAGGCAGAACACTTGACACTGACCGTGGTCACTGACCGTGTCAAAGAGCCTAACAACCATTTTATTGTTTTTCTCATTTAATTCTTAAATATAAATACCCCTTCACTTCTTCCCCATTTGTGTAAGCCCGACTTAGGCACTCAAAACCCTAGTTTTTCTTCATCTTTTCTTATTTTTGTACTTCTTCCATGGATTCTTGTAGATTTTTTTGGGTTTTCATTATCTAGCCTAGATTTCATCTTGGGAGCAATTGGTAAACATTTCTAGCATGATATTGTGATACTTGGTTTATCCTATTTTGTGCTTTGATTATCAACTATGTTTTATGCTTTGTTGTGTGATTAATGCATGATTTAGA
>JAULKM010101024.1:1017-20858 GCA_032355605.1 Rubia tinctorum | reverse complement strand
TAGCCACTATCAAGATTCACAGGTAAAGTTGTATTTCCACTGGGAGATATCACATTGCCAGTACGGGTAGTATATGGAGAGAAATGAGCGACCATAGATTGCACGTTTGTAGTTTTCGATGCCTACTCGCCGTATAACGTCATTCTTGGTCACCTATTGATGTGCCAGGATCGAGCTGTGTGGTCCTCATATCACTTAATGATGAAGTTCCCAACATATAGATAGATAGCAACCATTCAATAAGATCAGGTGGTGGCCAAGAGTTGTCATTTTACTGCAATGAAAAGTGTGAGAAAAATGGCCTCAGTGCATGGGGAAGTTGCACCTGTTGATATAGAGAAATTGGCTATTCCAGATTTGGGTACAGTAGCTGTTGGAAAGTTGATTCCAAATGATTTAAAAGAGAAGCTAACGATTTTGCTTGATAGATATAGTGATGTATTTTCGTGGATTGAATATGACCTTAAAAGGGTTCCTCTCGAATTGGCGGTGCATAAATTGAACACTGATCCCTCGATAAAGCCTGTAAAGTAGAAAATGAGAGTGTTCGACCCAGAGAGAGCAGTGGCCATCAAGATGGAAGTTGGTAAGTTTCTTAAGACTTACGTTATTGAGGAAATGTATTAAACTGAATTGTTGGCTAATCCGGTGATTGTTCCAAAACATGACGGTACATGGAGAATGTGTATTGATTTTACTGATTTGAATATTTTTTTCCCAAAGGATAGTTATCCATTGCCACCTATTGACGAGTTAGTAGAAGCTATAGCTGGGTATCAGGTGTTGGTTTTCTTCGATGACCACAAAGGGTATCATCAAATATTGATGGCTGAAGAGGATAAGGAGAAAACTTTAATCATTACGGAGGGGAATTTTTGTTATAAAAAGATGCCATTTGGGCTTAATAATGCTGGTGCAACTTATGAGCGGTTGGTGGATAAGCTGATCCAAAAGCAAATCGGCGGAAACATGGAGATATATGTAGATGACATGGTTGTGAAAAGTAAGAGTCATGAACTGTTTTTGGAGGATTTAAAGGAAGCATTCGATAAATTGCGGCAATCAAACCTAAAGCTTAACACAACCAAATGTGTAATAGGAGTAAGGGCAGTAAAGTTCTTGGAGTTTATGGTGTGCAAAAGAGGCATCGATATTAACCCCCCTGAAAAGGTTGATGTTTTGTTAAATATGAGGTCGCCATGGAAATTGAAAGAAGTTCAAAAATTGACTGGGTCTCTAGCAGCTTTAGGCTGATTTTTGTCAAAGGGTGCGGAAAAACTTATGCATTTCTTTGATGTGTTAAAGAGAGCCAAAAAAATTGAGTGGACTGAAAAATTTGAGAAAGCATTTGTGGAACTCAAAGAACATCTTCGAAAGTTTCCGAGCCTTATGAAACCAGAAGAGGTGAAGTTTTGTATCTTTATATCTCCTCATCTCCTATGGCTGTTAGTGCAGTTTTGGTGAAGGAAAAAGGAAGACAGCAACATTCGATATACTTTGTGAGCATGGCTTTGTAGAGTCCAAAAACAAGATATATGGTCCTCGAGAGATTAATACTGGCGTCGGTTCATGCAGCACGAAGGTTGCAACCCTACTTTCAAGGGCATACAATAGTGGTTCTTACCAATTATCCTATTCGTCAGATACTCTTGAAGCCAGAATTTTCGGGTAGAATGATGAAATAGGTAGTGGAATTAGGAGAACATGATACAGTTTCAGCCTAGAATTGTGATTGAGGGGCAGGCACTCGCAAATTTCATGGTGGACACTATGGAGCCCATAGAGTTGGAAGAAGTGCAAAATAGCGATAAGGTTTGGAAATTATATGTTGATGGCTCTTCTCATTCGGGGGGTAGTGGAGTTGGAATATTGCTTACTAGTCCCGAAGGTATAGATTATTCATATGCTTTGCATTTTGAATTTAAGGCTAAGACCAGTGAAGTGGAGTATGAAGCTTTTATCACTGGTCTTCGCCTAGCTAAGAAGCTCAAGGTAAAAAATTTAGAGGTATTTAGTGACTCGTAAGTTGCAGTCGAACAGGTTAAAGGTGAGTACGAAGCAAGAGAACGTAATTTGCAGCGGTGTATGGAAGTATTCTTTGTTGAATGGGTTTTGGACATATACTTTAACGCAAGTACCGAGGGAAGAAAATTATAAGGCATATGCTTTAAGTAAACTTGCTTCTTCTGATCATGGAGTTAACCCGTGTAAGCAGTTAATGATGGCGACGATGAGCAGGAAATTTTTTGAGGAAGTGGAAGAGGTAATGAATATTGAGGAGGAAGAGTCGTGGATGACACCCATTGTTAATTATCTTACCCGAAGAAGCTATCGAAGCAAGAAAAATCACATTGAAAGCTCAGAAGTATGTGTTGCAGGATGGAGTTTTATATCGATGAGGTTATCTACAACCACTTCTTCGCTATGTTACTCCTCTTGAAGTGAATTATTTAATAAGAGAAGTTCTCGAAGGAATATGTGGAAGTCATCAGGGGGTTAGATATGTTGCAAGGAGACTCTTTCGGGCAATATACTACTGGCCTATAATTTCTGATGATGCAAATAGGTATATTCAAGCTTATCATCAGTGTCAGAAGCATGCACCGGTTGTTCATGTTCATCAAGAGAAGATGATGAATATTCACAGCTTGTGATCGTTTGATAAATAGGGAATCAATCTTGTGGGACAGTTCCCGGAAGCTCCGGGGCGATTCAGATACCTCATCGTGGCTATTGATTACTCCACTAAGTAGAAGGAAGCAAAGCCATTAACAAATATGAAAGAGAAGTCAGTTATTACTTTTTGTTGGAAAAATATTATTTGTCATTTCGGAATTCCAAAGACCATAATAACAGAAAATGGGAAGCAGTTTATTCACAATCCATTCAAAAAATGGTGTGAAGAAAATACAACATGAGGTTACATCAGTGTCTCATCCTCAAGCAAATGGCCAGGTGTAAGTTGCTAATCGAATCATTGTAATGGGATTCGGGCAAGGCTCGAAGGTGCTGAATGAAACTGGATACGTGAGCTACCAAGCGTCTTATGGGCATATTGAACAATTGAATCATCAGCCACTGGAGAAACACCATATGGCTTGGTTTATGGATCTGAAACTGTAATCCCTGCAGAAATCAGAGTACCGAGTCTAAGGGCAATATCTGTTTCGGAGGAAGGAAATGAAGATAATCAACGTATGGATCTTGGTTTGGTGGAGGAGAAGTGAGAGATGGCATCTTAATTTACATGAAGCAAAGGTAAAGGAGAAGGTCAACCATTTTTATCATCGAAGAGTTCGAAAGGTGCAGTTTAGCTAAGGAGATCTAGTGATGAGGAAAAATGAAAAGAGCAGACAGGAACCAGAAGGGAAGTTAGTAGCCAACTGGGAAGGACCTTATAGGGTAATCGAGGCATATCCCAATGGTAACTATGTTCTGGCAGGCATCAATGGGGATCGAGTCCCGAGGGATGAAATGTTATTAATCTCCGGAGATATCAGCTTTAGAAGGGTGGACATTGGTGTTTGTTGAAACACTGCACCAAATGTCAAATTTATATGATGTATGTTGAAACTCTACATCTTTGAAAATATACGATGCATGTTGAAATGCTTCATCTTTTGAAAATATACGATGCATGTTGAAACACTGCATCTTTTGAAAATATACGATGGATGTTTAAACAATGCATCATTTGAAAATATACGATGTATGTTTAAACACTGCATCATTTGAAAATATACGATGCATGTTGAAACGCTGCATCTTTTGAAAATATATGATGCATGTTGAAACACTGCATCTCTTGAAAATATACGATGTATGTCGAAACGCTGCATCTGAAATTGAAGTTACATGATATACGTCAAAGCATTACACTTAACAATACTGGCACTTTAACACTTTTTGCTGATAAATAATTACATAATGCAAAGAACCCACATTTTTATTACTCGAATGAATATTATAAAGGTCTTACTTGAAATATAAAAAAATATTTGAAAACTAAAAAATCCTAAGGAACAAATTTTCGTAACTTTTCTTCTATCCGTTCAATGTCTTCTATCTTAATCATGGTTGCACAACGGAAGTCACGCTCTTGCTCTTCTTCAGGACACTTGGAAAGATCAATTACATCATTCGAATGGGAATGCTTAGATCTCGTAGACTTTTCGCTTGGCTCAATGTCATCTTCTAGATTACTCAATTTATGTTCCTCGCATCTAGGATACTTTCTTTTCTTCCCAGAGGTCTTGTTTTTACCTTTGTTGGTATTGGATGATTGAGTTTTTCTTGCAACCTTTAAACTACCCAAGCCTGGATTATTAGTGTACCAGAGGAAATTCTCATAAACACTCTAATATAGCCTCGACAACTGCTTTCTGATGCCAAGTACCCTCAGTATATACCTAACAAATGTTAATCTAATTATCAGCAGCTCTTTGTAGGAACTCAGGCATGTCGGTCACTAGCTTCGGGTGAAGGACACCATGATACAGCCCATGGGCTCAAAAACTTTCAAAATAAGCATTCAGTGTGGCATGAAGATGTTCATTCCCTGCCATCAGACGAGAGTTTTCAGCAGCCAAAGGTTTAGCTAAAGAAGAGTTTCCATCTGCAACATTTGTCTTTTCTGCTAAAACCTCATCTAACCGATTAATCTCGTTCAAAGCTACCTCATGTAACTGCACAACTTCCTTAACCTGCGCTTTGAGCTTGTAATATTTGGTTCGGCTAAGATTGAGGCGAGCTTCAATAATTGGCAGCCTTTCAGCATCGGCAAGGCATCGAGAAAGAGATCCAAACTTATGATTCATATGATGGATAGTTTCTTGATAACTTCTTTCCGCAAGATCGAAGTTATCAACTACTTCGAGGGGCACGACCCTATTATGTTTCTTGGGTTCAAGTTCTCTTAATAGGCTTAGAAAAGTAGGATGTGTTCCATTTTTCCATAGATCTAATTCTATACTCTTGTCGGCAAGGTCCTTAAGAATATTTTGTGTCGAGGGGTGACTGTTATTGCGCCAAGAATCTAATTCATTTTTCCATTTGACAAGGCTCCACATCATTTTCACCTGTTCTTCTCGAGTGCTATTTAACTCCTTTTGGGTCTTGGAAAGCTCTTAGCAAGCCTTTTTGAAAGCTCTCTTCAAGGTGTTATACCACGAAGACAAAAAAGGTAAAGTTGATTAAAAAAGAAAAAAGAGAAACAAAAACATTCTTCATAGATAAGAAAAATAATAATACACAAGGAAGCCATAGGGGCGAAGTTTACATTCTATCCTACCTTAGTTTTGGCAGCTTTGTCCCCCTCAATGCTGTTTTTGATTGATTAATCTTTGTTTGGTTCGCTTGCAGTCACTTCAGCATTTGTTGCTTGGGGTTTAGGAGCCTTGGTAGTTTCCTCGAGGAGTAAAGCTTTGAGGAAGAGAGCTCGAATGTCCTCTGCGGTATAAACTATTTTGAGGACTTCAAAAACTTCATAAGGGTAGTTTGAAGGCTACCGTCTTTGATACCTTCTTCCCACTTCTTCTCCAAGATGTCCCCAACATCAGAATTCAAAATAATTCAGATGTTTGATTTTCTCAGTGGGAAGATGATCAGAAACTGAGGGCAACACAGTATCCTCAAGCAGGGAATGTTAACCTATATCTTGAGCGGTATCGAGAAGATTAAGGAAGAAAATGTGGAATTCTTGAGTCTTCAACAGTTTGTTTTTGAAGGCCTCAAGTAAAGAGATCATGGCTTCAAGGTCTCAAGCCTTCACTAAATCCTCTCAAGCTTTATCGAAATTTGCTTGTTGCAGAGTAAACTTCTGGTTCTCAGCTTTGAGGGATGTAATGTTAGTTTGAGACTCTCCCAACTCCCGAGATAATTCCTTACCCTTCTTCTCAGCCTCCTCAAGCTTCCTTTTCAATCTAATTATCTCAGACATCTGTTGTTGAACTTCTTTGTGAAGCTTGGAAATTTCCTTATTTTGAGTCATCCCTTGCTTGGCGCTTAATATTGAAAGGAGGGAAGATAAAGACTGAGACACTTGATACACAAAAGAAATTAGATAAGATTTATAAAGTGAGAAATGAAAATGTAAATTAAAAAGTATTGAGAGCACAAACAAACCTCAGGATCCTTAATTAAATCACTTGAAGTCGGTAAGCTAAGTGCTAGATCATTTGAGGGATCATGAGGAGTGAGAGTGTTTTCGGAGGTTGTTTAATCATTCCTTCCTTTCTTATATGGCTCCTCAGAGGGAAGCTCCCAAGACCCATTACGCTTGTTGGTTTTTTCCTTATGAGCTTAGGCTTCTCGAACCTCTTTATCTTGAGAAGGGGAGGGGGGGTTCGAGATGATTTTAGGAGGATTGTTAGGAATCGTAGGATCAGTAGGATTGACCTTCTGGGACCAATTATGCCTAAAAGTTACGCTAACACCCGGTGAAAAGAAAAAAATAGCGAGGAATTAGAAATGGGTAAAAGAAAACTATTGTAAGTCGAACCTTGTCAAGTGTGAGAAAAATTAAATTCTGTTAATTAAAAGCACCTTCGGAATCCTCTGAAGGTTGACGGTGTTCCGGAATTGATTCGAGAGGGGGATCACAAATAAGCGGGTTAGGAAGTTGTTGACGCTTGTCTCCCTCGTTAACTAGTTTTCTCTGCTTCCTCTTTCCATCTGAGTTCTCTTCGAGAGCAGACTGGTGTTGCTTTGCCTGCTTCTTATTCTCTATTTTCCAATAAACATACTTGTTATAAATCTCAGGTGGCCAAGCAAAGCCACCAACATCCTTATCAATATTAATAAAAGTGTTGTATTCAATGGGAGTTCTCAGAAGATGGTTCCTTTAATCTTCGAGATCATTGGGACAAATGCACTCTTCCCTGGGATTCCATTTAGGGAACTTGCATCTCTTGCAGTCGAAGGTAAGACCCCTCTTTCTATCTTTCCACCCAGATGAATTGGAAGGAAGGGTGAAGGTTTTCTGCTTCCTTTTCCTAGTAGCGAATGTGATACTATTATCTTTCCATTTTCCACTATATGTTACGATGTACAGTGAACAAAACAATCTATACTTAGGATTGATTTCAAACTCATCACATGTTGTCATGAACATCATGATGGTTACTATCACATTTGGATGAACCTGAGCAGGACAGACCTTGAATTCCTTAAGGAGCTTCGAGAATAAGGGAGGGAAGGGGAAACGGAGTCCTATTCGAAGGTGCTTGGTGTAGATTACCCCTCAACTAGCTATTGGGTTTTCAGGGGATTCATCTAACCCTAAGGGTTGTAGAATAACATCCGGCGGAATCCTTTGACTAGATGAAATGGTGGTTAGAAGTTTTGATACCCGACTTGATCCCTCGATGGCAGGGGGCTAGCTAAAATAGGTTTCCTTTTATTTGACTTCATTAGTTTCATTGTTGGACAGTTCTTTTCTTTCTTAAAGGACATCTTGAGGGCGATCTTAATGGAGTTTTATTTTGCCACTGATTGGCAATCTTCGTATAAATAGCTATCCTTTAATAGCAGGAAAGGCGTTGAGATAGCCTTTGAGAGGCATATCGGTGATCGCAGTCCCACCAGGATTACAATCAGCTTAGCTAATCTCGTCGGATTTTATAACATCACAATTCCTCTAAGAATCTTCCAATCTCCTAGATTCAGAACCGGAATCTGATAGGTCAGGAAAATTAGTCCCTTCCCTCTCTAGCCCGACATCATTAGTAAACCCCCTCTCAACATATCCCTCATCAAACATTGGAGTATTTGTGGTCATTTCAAAATATTGGGAAAATGAGAGAAAGAAGGTGAAGAAGGGAGCAAGACTTACTCTTTGAAGAAAATATGATGGATGAGTTGGTGATGAAGTGAGAAAGAGTATCGCGTTGATAGCTTTCTCCAGATGACCTGTAAATAAAATGAGGAGGGAATGAGCAAGTGAACATTTATTAACTTTAAAACGGCGGCAAAAATAATTATTATCTTGGGAATCTAAAAACTTTAAAAGAAGTGAAACTACTCACGTCATTTGATGGAAAACCGTTGTTCATGCGCCTTTTGGTATAACTTGAGGAGATGCACACCTTTTTAATTCTGCCAAAAAATAAGAATGAGAATGAGAAAACCAAATTAATGTCACCTCGAGGCTCGAAGAATTTCAACATGATTCGATTTATTGATCCATACCTCACAGGTATTCACGAATCTACATCTTCGAATCATCACCTTGAATCCTTATAGTCTCGACGAACTTTTATTTTTCTGGGGGCTCTTGATGATGGTCTAATTTAATCAGTCCAGCCCCAATAGTTTTTTTGGGCCCAAGGAAAGTATGAACTCATTCAGTCCAAGTAATTTGTCAGCTTATTGGGCTCCATTTGGCCCAACAATAATAATGTGTACTCGTAAACCTTATAATCGTATTCATAGGTATAAATACTAGGTACATATTTACATGTTTTCATACTTTTTATGCGGTATTCTTAAGATTTTTGCTGACTTGGACATCAGAGTTTTTTCTCCTGGGAATTATCGAGGATTATTTTCAGGTAGATTACAGTCGAGGAGCTCGAAGGTTGTTGCTTGGTCGGATTCAAGTTACATCAATCAACATTCGTGAAAAGTGTTTCTTAAAAATTCCACAATCCAAAATTTTTGGAAGGATATTCATATTATCTTTTATAAAGTTAAACTAGATGGAATTGACTCCAATATATCTCTTTTTTCATTGGACATGTGCTCTTTCACCACCTTGAGACACAAATACCAACATCCCCAGATAAAAACTATGAAAAAGAAGCAAAGTTAATGAGCAGTGTGTAGACGACCAAAAAAATGCTCAGCTATGTGTTTGGGGGGAGTGTGTTAGGACCCATACGTAGAGTTTTTTAAACTTACGGCTGCACAAAACTACACCAGAAGAAAATGGGGAAAAAGGGACCCTAAAAAAACATAAAACAAAGTCGAGTCTCAAGTTTCAACATCAGGATATGCACTAGCACAAATATGCACTTCAAGAGGATGATGTTTTATCCCTTCTAAACAATTTGGTAAATCCTTTTTTGTCTGAGTCACAATTAATTACTTTTAATAGAGATATAATTTATTTAGAATCATGATAAGAAAGACATACCCTTACACTCCAAAGTAAAATGGCCGCGCAGAGAAGAAGCATCATCATATTACTGAGGAAGCATCATCATATTAACCTTACACTTTAGAATATGTCGATGCTTATTCATTCTGGTCTTCATCATTCATTTTGGTATGATGTTTTTTCGACTGTAGTCTACATCATCAACAGACTGCCTTCTCCATTTTTATCTGGTCAGCCTCCACTCTCTGTTATTTTTAGCACTTCTCGTGACTACTCCAACTTTCATCCACTAGGTTTTTGAGTTTTTCTGTATTTGAAGCCCTATGATGTGCATAAATTGATGTCTCAGAGTATGTCTTGTATATTTTTGGGTTACAGTTCAAAGTACAAGGGTTATTGTTGTCTTGATCCTCTTACAAAGAAGGAGTACATCACTAGTCATGCTTGGTTTGATGAGAAGTTTTTTCCATCTACTCGTACTGGTACTGTCACTAATTTAACATCACTGGATGTTTCTGCTTTTTTGGAACCTTCATTAGTATCGTCGGAGGTGTTTGAGCCATCTTCCTCAGCCGAATCGCCGATTATTTTTGGACAGTTCCAATTTTCCACATGTACTAGGAGCTCAGGGTTCATCTGAAAATTGTGTTTACTTGCCACATGATGACCAGCAGCTTGACCGACCATTGCACATGCTTTCAGTCCAGCCACACGTGCTATTGTCAACTGTCCAAGTGCCGCCCACTTCGGCATTGAGTGTTTGTCACGCGGCACCAGCGGTTCCGCTGGTTATTACGGTGTCCCCTGTTTCCCAAGTGCCACCATCGCCGATTACTTCCCCAGCTTGACTTTCATCGCCATTCTCGGGATTTGTGCCCATCTTGGGATCCACGTCATCTCCAGCGTCGGGTCCATTTTCTCGTCATTCGATGGCTACTCAATTGCGCACTGGCTCGCTCATGTACAAGGATTGTTTTGATTATGATATTTCTGGCTTACTGAGCGCTTTATGTGCCAAGACCGAGCCTGACAGTCATCGCTCAGTTGTCAAGAATCCTGAATGGGTTGCTGCTGTGGACTCAGAGATGGATGCTTTTCACACTCAGCAGATGTGAGATTTGGTTCCTCGTTCTCAAAATGCCAATGTTGTTGGTTCCAAATGGATTTATCGTTTGAAGTATAAGGCTGGTGGCTCTCTTGAAGAGTAAAAATCAAGGTTAGTTGCTCAGGGTTTTTCGCAATTACCGAGTTTTGATTATGATCATACTTTTAGTCCTGTGTTGAAGGCATATATTGTTCGTATTGTTTTATCTCTTGTTGTCATTTGAAACTGGCCTTTACAACAACTTGATGTTAAGAATGCATTTTTAAATGGCATTCTTGAGGCCCTTGTTTATATGGAGCAGCCTGCTGATACAAAGACCCCATGCATTCTGATTTTGTTTGTCATTTGCGCAAGACCATTTATGGTTCGAAGCAAGCTCCTCGTGCTTGGTTTCAGCATTTCAGTTCTTTTTTTATTGGTTTGGGGTTTGTATGCAGTTCCTCCGACACATCCTTGTTTGTATTTTCCCAGGGAGCCTCATTGCTCTAATTGTTGGTTTATATTGATGACATTATTCTTACTAGGAATAATGGTCATCTCATTTAGAAGTTTATTGATCGGGTTAATCAGGAATTCAAGATGGCTTATTCTTTGGTAAGGCCGGATATGCCAAGGACATTTTATTGCGTGGTGGTATGCAGGATTCAGCCCCAGTTTCCATTTGTGGCTTTTTTCGCAACTTGCTAACTCTTCCGGCAAGCCATTTGGAATCTCCACACTTTATCGCTCTTTGATTGGTGCACTACAATATTTTTCAATTACACGTCCCGACTTATCTTGTGCTATGAACACGGTCAGTCAGTATATGCGAGCTCCTACTGATGACCATTTCCAAGCTATTACTCAAATTGTGTGCTATGTTCGTGGTACTCTCCACTATGATCTTCAGTTTCGTGCAAATTCGTCCGCTTTACCGGTTATGGGTTATTCTGATGCTGATTGGGCTCATTGTATTGAGACTCTTAGGTTTATATATGGTTATGCCATTTTTTCTTGGTAGTAACCTGGTTTCTTGGAGTGCAAAGAAGCAACCTATGGTCTCTCGTTCTAGTTCAGAATCAGAATACTTTGCTATGGCCAACACTGCTACAGAACTAGTTTGATTGATAAATCTTCTTTGGAATTAGCGTGTATCGATTCGTGCGCCTCCTGTTTTGCTGTGTGATAACAATAGTGCTCTATTTCTTGCTCAGAATCTAGTTTCGCATAAGACAGTCAAGCACATTGATATTGATTTTCATTTTGTGCGTGAGATCATGATGTCTTCTAGAAAACTCAAGGTTGTTCGTGTTTCTACGGACTTGCAGCTTGTTGACATATTTACAAAGGACCTCGTACTCGGTTTAAGTTCATGCATTCCAAGTTTTGCGTTGTGGCCAGTCCTACGCTTCACTTGAAGAAGGTAATAGAGATATAATTGATTTAAAATCAAGATAAGAAAGGCATATCAGTTCTGATTGGTTTTGTATATTTCATGTTCCATATTTGTTTCTACTTTGTATACTCTTTGTACTCACTATATATATATATATGAATACACACAGTCACAATCATTGGTGGATTTTACATTATATCAGCTTTTCTTAGAGACTCAATTTATTCTAGGGTAAACTGCATAAACAACCTTATCAAATTTTGGAAGTGTAGATATGATCTTGTAAAATCTGAATGTGCGAAACTAATCTAAGTTTCTGAAAAATTGTGCAATTAAATCCATTTTGTTTAATTCTGGCATTGACTCAATGAATTCAGTTGTTGACCAAACATAAAAAATATATAAATACCCTCGGGCTTTGAACATAATTTTTTATGACCATTCTACACGCCACCACCCCACTGGCGCCACTCCGCCTAGTTAAGACGGCTCGGGCCAAATTTCCCATAGTGTTGGGCCGATTCCTATTGGGTCGGGCCGGGCCGGGTTACAAATGACCCCAATGGACACAAATCATATAAGAAAATAGTAAAACAAAGTATAATTTATTCAAAGAAAAAAATTAATTGTACTAATATTTAAATTATAAATAAAATAACTCTGTAAAAATGTATTTTCAAATAATTTTTAATTAGAATTATATATTTTATGCAAGTATAAAATAATTCAATTGATAAATAATTCAATTTTCATTCAATTTAGTTAGAATATTTTTAATATTTCGTTTAAAATATTCAATTTTACTAAAATTTATTTATATATAACTATTATATTAATTATGAATATATATTTCATGTTTAATCAATATATTATTTATAATTAATACTTAGTATTTTTACAAAATTATTTTTTTCTTTATAAAAAAAATTCACAACACATATAAATATATATATATATATATATATATATTGTTTATAATTACCAAAATAAATATACTCTCTCCATCCCAACTCAAATTTCATAGAATCTTTTTCACGGTTATCAAAAAACATGTTTGACCGTTAATATGTTTAATTACACATGATAAGAACAAATAGAAAGTTAATATTTAGAAACGACTTGTTCATACGATCTAACAATATTACATACGATAATATTATTGTTTATAAATTTGTTCACATAGATGATCAAAATTGGCTAGTGAATATTGTCAAATTGTAAAATGTGAAATTTGAGCTAGGACAAAGGGTGTATTTTAATTCTTGGTTGTAAATAAAATATTATAATAATAACTATGCCTACTTATTTTAAATTGTAAATTGCAGGGGTGTTAATCTAGTTTTTTATTATTAAAAAATGTTAAATTTTACTATAAAGTAAATTAATGTTGGATATATTGTATTCAACTAATTCTTTTTTATGAATTTTTTTAAGATCAATTTTTTCTCAAAAAATGGGGCAAAATTGCAAATGGGTCGATCTGGGTCAAAATCCGACCTGACCCAAATTAAATTGACCCACTTGACCCAAATTGGATATAGACCCAACCCGACCTAAATGGGTCGAGTCAAAACGGGTCGTGTTGGATCGAGCCTAACAATTTGAACACCCTCATCCACCTTTCCGCCACCACGCTGCTGCCCAGAACCATCACCTCTGCCCATAAATACCACCCCTGCCCAGAAACCCCAGCCCCGATACCCTAATCCCACTGCCCCCTAGCCCCGCCTCTGAACTAGGGCCTTGTCATTCATCATCTTCTTCATTGCGAATGCGAGACTCAGAGTAAGAGCTAGAGGAAAACTTTCAGGAACAACAACCACAATGGTGGCAGCAACAACAAAATACTCCAGGATTTCCAATGCATCATCTCCACACCTCCTCCGCCCAGAACCCTAGTTGCGTTGTACACCTCCTCTGCTTAGCACCCTAATCCCGTCGCCCAGAAACCTAGCCCCGCCAGCTGTGCTGCCTACCACCTCCGCCTTTAACCCTGTGTCTTCACGGTTTGTATTATCTTTACGTGGGGAAGAGGTGGTGTTCACGGGAAGAGAGTGAGGGTTATGCTGTATTTTTATTTTATTTTTAGTCTAGGGGTATATTGGTCATTTCACCAATTTTTGGCTAATTTGACCGTTGACGTTTTGGTCAACGAATTTCAGGGTAAGATTTTCACTTTCATATTTTACAAGGTTATATCTGCACTTTCGAACAAAACGTAGGGTTGCACTTTTCTCTTTATTATATACACCCCCTTCTCTACCACTCCTTGTAATATTTTTTCCTTATTAATTTGCGTGCTCTTCAAACATACAATTCTTATACCATACCTCTTGGGGTACCATGAATGTGGATCGTAAGTATGTAGAATGTGCATTTCATTACTATTTTTTGCGCATTCAATATTTATATAGTAATCATCGGCAAATTAGTATAATGCACTAAAAGAATGACGCTTTCCTTTAGCTATTTCACAAGGAGAGCACAACTGTGGCTTAGGTAACAAACTAGTAGTAGATAAATAACAAGTCCTATTCAAATAAGAAATAACAGAATGAAAAACATGCCTTAAACGATTATGACAAAGGAAATTTTGGCTTTATTGGAATTAACAAAAGAAACTGAAGGAACAACACCATAATCTAAAATGTAGAGACCCCTCTCACTGAGCCTCGGCCCAAGAGTTTGTTTGCTAATTGACAACAAATTCTTGGTAATATAAGGAACAACCAAGACACTAGATAAAGTAAGAGAATCAGAAATCCAAAAATTTCCTGTATGAGAAATAATAAGATAAGAACCATTACTAAAATAAACACGAAGAATACCATGATAAGGAACGATGCTATCCAGATTGAATAAAGTAGATGTAATGTGATTGATAGTTCTAGAATTCATGTACAAATCATGAATAACATTGACATGCTGTTGAAGCTATTAAGGACCAGAATGATAAGTATCCACGAAATTTTCTATATCATCGTGGGATACGTAAGAAAGCTTCAACCAGGAAGCAACTCGATGACCCATGAGATTGCACCGCTAGCATTGGGTGCCACCGTCGCGGACATCTTGGGCGGAAGGACCACTGCGGCCACAACTGTGCTAGAAGGAGTTATTGCGCGGGTTTAGAGCCACCACAATGAGAAGTTTGACCGAAAGACTATTGCGATGCGGTGAAGGCATCGTTGGGAAACTCAAGCTAGGGCGAGACACAAGTTTCAGAGAGAACTCATAGGATTAATCTCTAGATACCTTATTGAATAGTGCTGGAGAAAGATCGATGGTCATTTAAGCAGCAACGAACAAATATAAAGAGGTACTTAAACCACGACAGAACAACAAAATGATGGTAGCTTAAAGGTCATCCAACATGGATTTGAAGCGAGAATACTACTCATGCATAGACATATCATCTTGACGCAACTTCATTAAATAGTCAATATTATGAAGCTTTCGAGTGCAAGAGCTATACTTGTACGCCGAAGCCAATGCTTGCAAACCAGAGTAGAAGTTTAAGATCCAACAACTACAGACATAAAGGTGATAGTGAGAGACGAACTCAGCAGAGTCTTGATCTGCTTATCTGTCTTAACCCAGGCAGAATAGTTTTCGACAGATCAGTGACGTTGTCGATGACTTCTCGGAGTCCCTGGATGACGAGGAAGTTGATGAAGCAACAGGACAGGGTTTAGATCTATCAACAAATCCGAGCAAATTAAAAGACGACTAAAGAGAAGAAACCTGCTCAAATCAAACCATGTAGTTAGATCCATCAAGATTGATCGAGATCAAACTAATTAGCGACTGAAACTGGAAAAAAAAAAGCAATATAAAGCAACGGGGATCCACGAAAGAGAAGGAGAGAGGGCTGATCAGACAAATCACAATATGAGCTTGTGACCGACAGTCAACGATTGGCTGGAAAAGCTTTTAGGCAGTGGAACAGGCGATGATCGTTGGTGGGGAAGGCCGAGAGTGATCGGCGGGCTGCAAATAGAACAAAAAACAAATAGAATTTGCGAGCTGATTTCTAGAAAATTAAGGAGAGAAAATCAGGATTTATAGGAACCTGTCTGATAGCATGATCGAATATAAAATCCGCAATTGTTAGAGTTGTGTGTATCGATATTTACAGATGAGTACAAATGGTACAATTATACATGGAATATAATATTAAAAATCTATGGGAAAAAGAATTTTTTTCTTATTCTTCTTCTATTCTTTGTTCAACTTAATTAATGAACATTATTTATAAATATTGTTATTCGATTTTTTTGTTTCATTTGTGTTCAAATGCTGCCCACGTATCTTAATTACTATCTCGATTAGTTTTAAAGAAATTCTATTTATTTTACTGATTAGTTATGTTAGGCTGAACAATTGTATCAGTGATAGTCTTTTCTTTTTCAATTCCTTTACTTTAAGAGACTTCGTCTAATTAATGATCAATTCTAATTGACGGGAACTCGATCTACTAGGCCACTAATTAGTTTGCTATGGGACACAAATTTAATCCTCCTCCGATTTCCTAATATTAGTTTCATCTCCTTTTTTTATATTTGGTTTTTTAATAATAGCTTCTTCCCTTTTGGCAAAATTTAGGTTATTTTCATCCAGTCAATTTACTTTTTTACTCTCCCAACACAATTTTCACCACTCATTTTACTTTTTTAAAATAATTTTTCATTTTGTTTCGGGAGAATCTTAAAAAAAACCAGAGAGGGAATAGAACAGGTTGTCTCAACGATCATGCTAGGAAAGAACATAACAGAAGAAGCACACAGACATAGGACTACGTGTTAAGCAAAGATTTAAAGGAAAACACATTGACTAATTTGGCTTACCAAGTGGGGATGATTAGCAGAAGTGACTGAGCATAAAATTAATGTTGGGTATTAACAAGGAATTGAGGTTTTGTGCCATGGAATATGAGGTACTCATGCCCCATTCAAAATTCTACATAATTTTTTTATGGTAACTAATAAACATGTTTAACTGTAAATATGTGTAACTATGTACAATAACGACACATAAAAAGATGATATTTAGAAACTAGACGTTACGATGAATATAACAATATCTCATACGATAAAATTATTGTTCATATATGTATTCAAATATGTGGTCAAAGTTAGAAAACTTTTACTGAAAAAAATTACTCTCTTCATTTCACTAAGAGTGATACACTAGTTTTATTCTCTTGGATTTATGTGAAGAAAATGAGTGGTTGAAATTGAATGTAAAAAGTAGAATGAGAGGATGAAATTAAATGAATTTTGTTAAAAATTGAAAGTGTGTCAATATAAAAGAAATATCTCAATTAATTAAGTATGTCATAAATAAAGAAATGGATGGAGTATGTGCAGATTTGACTGATACGGAATACTGTATTTAACAAAATTATTTGTCCCTCGGATGATGCTGTGTCCCTAAATGACGGCCAATACCGCAATAGTCACCGCAATTATATTCGACAGCCGAGATTACGATCCCATTTTAATTGTTTGTGCTAATAATTAATATTGCAAAAGAAGCCCATTCTTTCGGCTAATTGGATTCAATTATTTATTCAAGGAGCGGGGGAGCAAATTCTGTAGGGCAAAACAGTAACCCCATGTGCTCGGATTAAAACTTTCAACAATACCAGTACTGGCTATGCCACTGGTTTAATGAAATCTTGTCAAATTTCTGGTCAGAGATTCATTCGCCACTTACGAATCCCGTACAGCTAATACTTGCTTCACTTATTTAGTTCAAATTGCACCACAATCATTATTACGTTGGGCAATAAATGTGTTTGACTGTCAATATGTTTACCTACATAATAAGTGTAAATAAAAAGTTGATATTTATATTAAACTTATTTTTTTACAAGTGTAAATTTATATTCAAACCAATCAAAAAAGGACTTTTACAAAATATAATCCCTCACTCTAGGATTAAAACTACAAAACTATTGCTCAATTGTATACATAAAAACAAGATTTAGGGCTAAACTCCAACCAGGCCGCCTTTAATTCCATATGTTGCCGTTTTAGGGCCAAAAAGCCATAAGCAACTAGAACTAAAGTTTTATAAGCCCAATTTTCCCGCCCAAATCAGTTTTAGTATTCAAATAAGCTCTATAAAATCTGAGAAAATCTTCTAGTCGGTACTCACCTCTTCTTCAATTCTGCAGCTCGGTACATCAGCTTCCATTTTCTTGTTTTTGAACACCCTTGAATTCCTCTCCTCCCAAACTGCATACACTGATGTAACCAGAAGCCTAAATTTGCTCCTCTGTCTTCTTATCAGCTTCATTTTCACAATTTTCTTCAACTCCCTCAAGCTGTATATCCTAATTACTCCTAGCCTCTTGTATACCTCATTTGTAAACTTACATTGGCTGAAAACATGTTGTGATGTCTCCTCTTCCTCTTCACACAAAGCACATCTTTGTTGCCCATCCAGAATGTTGAATCTTCTTAGTCTCTCCACTGTAGCTAACTTCCCATTTAACATAATCCACCAAAAGAATATGTGCTTAGGCAGTAGCTTTGAACTCCAAATCATCTTAGCCATTTAATCCTTTTGACCATCTCCCTTCAGAATATTGTAGGCCTCAGCTATACTGAAATTCCCCTTCCTGTTCATACATCTCTGTAATTTCCCAGCAATTTCACCTTTAAACTATTCAGGTACTTTTAGATCCAGGTTTGAGACATTTGAGAGTGGTATGTTTCAAAAAAATCCCTTTAAGTAGTAGGTCTGCAACCATCTAATCCACATCACATCCTTCTTCTCTTGTATTCTCCACAAATGCTTACACAAAGAAGCTTGATTCCACAGTGAAGGATATCTTAATCACACTCCTCCCATCTATTGACTTCTGCATATAGCATCCCAAGCAGCAGGGATGAATTTCCTCCCCCCTGCCTGCTTGTTCCATAACAAATCACTGCATCTTCTCACAATTTCATCATTAACACTCTCAGGAAATTTAAAATTACTTACCCAGAATCCAAACATCCTTAGTAATATTGTGTTTATTAACTGGACTTTCCCAGCATATGAAAGGTTGATAGTTTCCCAAGATTTCAGCCTTTTACTAATTTTCTCTATAATTACTTCACAAGCCTTCTTATCCCATCTGAATGTTGAAAGAGGCATTCCCAGATACTTCATAGGGAAATCTCCTTTCTGTATTCCCAGCACTTCTGCCAACCTTCTTATTTCCTCATCCTCTATAGCAGAAAAGTATATTGTAGATTTCAAATCATTCACAGCCAACCCAGAGATATCTTGGAATTTCCTAAGAACCTCTTTAACACCTTTTAATGAGCTCTCAGTAGCTTCACAGAATATTAATAAGTCATCTGCAAACATCAAACTGTGAACTCCCACCCTTTTACTCCTTTGATGAAATCCTATCTTCCATTCCTTATAACTCCTTGACAACATTTTGGTCAAATACTCCAGACTTAGTACAAACACCAAGGGTGATAAGGGGTCACCCTGCTTAACTCCAGTTTTCCCTTTAAATTTTTCAGTAAGAGTACCATTCAAAGACAAATAGAAATTTGATGATTTCAAACACTCCTCAACCCATACCAGGTAAAGAGATGGGAATTTCAGCTTCTCAAGCCATTTTATCAAAAAAACACCAGTTGATAGTATCAAATGCTTTCCTTATATCTACCTTTATGGCACAGTTATTCCTCATTCCTCTAAATTTGTATTTGTGAATTAACTCTTGTGCCAGCAACACATTATGAGCTATATTTCTACCTCTAATAAAAGCTCCCTAATTCTGATCAATGATATCAGGTAATACTTCACCTAATCTTGCACATAAGATCTTAGTCATTACCTTGTACACCACTAAGCAACATGAGATTTGTCTGAGATCTCCAGCAATCCGAGGGTGTGGTATTTTGGGGACCAGGGTAATTGCAACTCTACTAAACTCCTCTGGATATTTTTTTCTCCTGCAAAAAGACTTTTAATAGCACTTATAAAATCAACTCTAATATACTCCCAAGCTACCTTTAAAAACTTGCTGCTAAACCCATCAAAACCTGGGCTCTTGCTTGACTTGATTCCTCTCAGTGCCAATAAAATTTCTGAAGTTTTAACCCCAACATTCAATCTCATCTGTTGTTCAAGAGTCAAACATTTCCAACAGCAACCTCCTTATCTGTTATCTCTCATATCATCTTCTTCTCCACCCCCAACTGGTTTTTGAAAACCTCCATCAAATGTCTTTCTAGCTCTGGACCTTC
>JAULKM010101023.1:0-10309 GCA_032355605.1 Rubia tinctorum | reverse complement strand
TCAACGCTCATAAACCTCTCTCGTTTGCTACACAAAACAAACATGACAACGAATTCGACATTATCACATTCATCTAGAAATTATCAAATCACCAACAACATTAGAAGCCCTAAATCATGCTTTTGGATTTCATATCAAAGATGGAAGAATTAATTACTTTCTTCAAACCCTGACACAATATCATACAAGCATTTCATATACTCAAACTTCCAATATCATAAATGAATTCAACAATCCATTTCAACACCATAAATGCACAATAGATAAAGCATTAAATAACTTATTAACAAGTCTCAAGACATGGGTTTCGAAGCCTAATCAATTGCTCCCAAGGTTAAGTTTAGCTACAAGAATATATACTAATTAACAAAAGAAAATCAAACGTGAATTCAAGATGAAACTAGGGTAGAAAATGGAAGAAATCAAGGGTTTTCCGCAGTGGAAATCGGGAGAAAAGAGTTGGGAAAGAAGAGAAAAAGTGATGAGTATTTATAGTACAAAAATCTCAAAAAGTAAATCTGGGCAGGTGACCATCGCTACTCGCGACACATTCGTCGCGACTCGCGACGGCCAGAATACTCTGCGCTCAAGTGATTTAATCTCTTTGGTCTTCATATAATCTTATCTTCTTCCTTTGTCCGGGTCTTCAAAAGTTTTCATAGTTTTCAAAATGGATTCTTCAAGGTCTTCAAATCTTCAACAATTACCTCGTCTCACAAAATTCTTATTACAAGTGACAAAAGCAATAAAGTCATTCTAAACTCTAATTATAGGAATTCAAGGTAAAATAGAGTATCCAAAGCATAAAAGTCTACCAAAATGAGTAAAAAAAATCCCAAAATAACTATATAAAACGGACAACCAGTTGTCAACAAGTTATTAGTGTCTATATATAGAAATTCAGGTAAGAGGCGACCTTGATTACTTAAAGTCAACTTAGAGGGGTGACTCTTGATTACTTAAAGTCAACTTAGTTATTAGTGTTTATATACAAAAAGTCAAGTAATGGGTGACTGTTGATTACTTAAAGTAACTTAGTTTTCAATGTTTATATATAGAAAGTTAAGTAAGGGTTAATAGCTAATCAATTAAAATCAATTTAATTAATGGTGTTTATGTATAAAGACTTAAGTGATGCATGAGAGTTAATTAGTTAAAGCAAATGTTTTGGTTGGTATTTATGTATAGTAAATAAAGTAAGTCTTAACCCTTGATTAGTTAAGGGCAAACATTTTTATTAGTGCTTATATATAATAAGCCAACTAAGGATTGACCGTTAATTAATTAGTTAAGATCAAATATTTTTATTAGTGTTTATATATAGAAAGTCATGTGAGGGTTGGAATTTGAATAGTTAAAGTTAAACATTTTTACTCGCATTTATATATAGAATGTCAAGTAAGGGTTGACTACTGATTAGTTAAAGTCAACTTCGATATTAGTGTTTACGTATAGAAAGTCAAGTAAGGGTTGACCGTTGATAGTTAAAGTCAACTTAGTTATTAGTGTTATAAATAGAAAGTCAAGTAAGGGTTAACAGTTTGTTGGTTTAAGTCAAGTTAGTTTTTAGTGTTAATATAGATTTAGTCAATCTAGAGTTGATCGTTGATTAGTTAAATTTAACTTAGTTATTAGTTTTCATATATACTAAATCAAATAAGACTTGACCATTCATTAGTTAAAGTCAAGTTATTTTACTACTATTTGTACATAAAAAGTCAAGTAAGTTTGAGTGTTGAATAGTTAAAGTCAAACATTTTTATTCGTGTTTATATATAATAATTCAAATAAGTGTTGATCGTTATTAGTTATATTAGATTTAGTTATTTATGTTTATACATACAAAGTCAAGTAAAGGATCGACAGTTGATTAGTTAAAGTCAAATATTTTTATTCTTATTTATGCATATTAGGTAAAGTAAGGGTCAACTGTTAATTAGTTAAAGTTAACTTAACTATTAGTCTTTACATATAGAAAGTCAAATAAGGATAAAATGTTGATTAATTAAAGTCAAGCATTTTTATTTATATATTCTAAGTCAATTAAGGGTTGAACGTTAATTAGTTGATGTCAAAAAAATTATTTGTATTTATATATGTATACATATATATATATATTAGGTCAATGAATGTTTGACTGTTGATTAATTCAAGTCAAGTTGGTTATTAGTTAAATTCAGCGAAAGAGATGAACGACTTTCAAAGTTAAGAAATATTTTTTTAGTTTAGATCGGTTACGCGCAGTTATATTCAGACCATAAAAAAATTGGCAATAATTTTTTAAAAATTGGCAAAACTTAACAATTTTAGTGGGAAAATTGAATTTTTAAAAAAATTCGATGTCGGAAACTAGTGACACTTCCTCTCTAGCCCCGGTTTAGAAACTGATGTCACTTAAAATGGTGTCCAAATGTGAATATTTAACATTGGTTCTAAAAAAACCAGAGCTAAGAAAAACTAAACCCATACCAAAAATTTTCAAGCACCGGTTTGAGCACCGGTGTTCATTTAACCGATGGTTGGTTATCAACGATTTTTAAAAAACCGGTGTCTCACCGTTTTGGACATCGATTTTCAAAACTGATGCCAGTAAACGAGTGCTAGAAGGGAATCTCTGTCGTAGTGATTGTCTCTACTGTCTCCAAGCCATCTGTTTCTGCGAGTCTCTAGCATCTGCGGTTTGGTTATCCTTCCACTTTGGTGTTGTCTTCTATTTCATTAATTAAAAATAGCCCTTTTGATTTTAATAATGATGTTCTCTGCTTTGTCTAGCAAAACAAAAAAAATTAAATCAGGGTTTAAAGGAAATCAATTAAGTCTAAATATTAACCAAAAGCTTTATTTGTTTCCCCAAACATTCCAAACAGGCAATTCCGTATATGTACTTTCATTATTTTGTCGAACATTTCAATTGTTAATGCTAAAATGGCTGGTTGAAAATGATACATTGGTATTGTACACACATAAGGTATGTTGCAATAACATGTAGAATGAACAAGTTTTCTACGATGGACACTTATTCAATTTCAAGAGTTTTTTTTAAAATAAGTATAACTTTCATTAATGAAACATAAAAAAAATTGTAGCAAAAATATAGTTCTCACTGTAGACTTTTACGTATTTCTCAATTAAGCTTAATAGAATCAATGAAACTTGTATAACTCTAAGTATAGGCAAGGTTGTCTTAGTCTATTTTTTAGCTACTGATTTTGGGCCATCATTTCCTAAGAAGCTAAGGAATAATGTTTATAAACCCAACCCAACCCAACCCAACTAAACTTTCCAAGATCCATGTTCCATGTTCCGAATCCACTTCCAACTGTTGCTATTCTCAAGTCTTCCCTGCAATCCAAAATACATCTTCCTTCACTATCTGTACAACTTCATAAAACTTCCTTTCCCTGCTTTGAAAAATTCTCAATTTGCTTTCCCCCCAGGGGCGGAGCCCCGTGTAGGCTGGAGGCAGGGGCGGAACTAGGGGGCGAGCCGGTGCGGCCGCCCCCCAGCTCCGATGGTGCTTCCCTGTTGAATAGTAACCGCCCCTCCTTCGCCACCCAAACTTCTGCCCCTCCTCCGCCCTTCCTCAAATTTTCCTCCGGTTCCACCACTGGCTGGAGGGGGCTTCAACCCCCCTGCCGAACTGAAATTTACGGGAAATTTAAGGGTAAATTTTTTTACAATTTTTTTCAGCCCCTCCTAACATAAAGAAAAATTGGAAATTTTTTTCTTTTACACATCATCCCCGCCACTAATGTTTTCTGCCTCCGCCCATGTTTCCTCTCATATATGATACAAGCCGGTAACCAGTATACTGATCTTCGTCTTCTGTACCCTGATCTACCAAACTTTCAGCATTGTTTTCACTTCACTTAGACTGTGCATTCCAGTAATTTGCAGCCCCATGAATAACTCTGTACTGAATTCACATCTGATAAAAAGATGATTTTCATTCTCATGCTCTTGGTTACACAGAACACAAAGTTCAGTAGTTTTAAGAATAATAAAACCCACAAGCTTATCCACCGTTGCTAGTTTCTTTTTTCAATAGCATCCACGCACTATAAAGAAACGAGACCTTTTACCTTGATTCTACATGACTTTTTACCTCGATTTTTAATACCAAAAAAATCGAGTTAAATATTGGCGTAGTATAACTACATTTTTTTACCTCGATCTAGAACCAAGGTAAAAAGTATTATTTACCTCGGTTTTGGACTGACATCGGCAGGTCTTAAGACCGACATCGATACATGCAAGATGGTCGACGATGGGAGACCGTTGCTACGACTTTGTTCAGGGCGACGTCGGTGTGTATTGTGACCGACGTCGTTCAAAGTAAGAAAGGAGAAGCTGGGAGAGAAAATATTGCGATTTCGTGCAGGTCGACGTCGGTCTTAATAATAGTGACGCCGTTGATGCTTGTAAGAGACATCTCGCGCTATGTGGCAGTCATGTCGTGTGCATGCTGACGTGGAATTCTGACCAACACGACATTGTTTTCATGGGTCGATGTTGCACAAAAAATACCGATGCTGGTTTATGGGATGTCGATAAAGTGTCTTTGTCGTATTGTTTGTGCGGCTTCGCGAGTTAATCATGGAGATATCGATTCTCGTACGATATTATAATATTTTATACTTGATGACACAAAAAATCGATCGTCGCCATCCGTTACATGTTATTTAATATTTTATAACTTGTGAAATGATTAAATATCATACAACAATCAACTGTTGTTCAATTATTGTGGAAAAGAATGACATGTTAAAACCCACAAAACTATCACATATATTACAAATATATGTTACAATCTATTAAAATACATAAGGTTGACATGAAATTGAAATATTAATTTTGTTGAACCTCCATTGTCTACGTTGTACTGCTTCAACACTGTTAGGGCGATTAGTGAAACGAAAAATCCATCCATGTAAATGCCGAAAGTCCATCGATAACTTTCGTTGTCTTATTACAACCAATCCACAAGAAACAAAATTAATGTTAGAATTGGGAAGTTCCCAAATGAAATACACATAATATAGTCATACGTACACGACATTAATCTCAACCCAAAAAAGTAATTGATCTGCTTTAGCACAACGTCACATACATGCGTCATCGATGTCGCAAGGGCCGACTGAAGAGCGACTTTGAACATCCATAGATTTTTCTAGCATTTCCTAGATTTATGCAACGTCGGTCTTTGTAGCCGAGTTACTATGATCGATGTCGCACATTCAAAGCTTGTTCTTATGAAAATATAATTATTGTCCACAGTCATCCCTAATCTCAGCCTTTTTTTATCACTCCTTACAAACATGACATCATCATGGCAACACAAACACTATACACTATTCCCTCCGTCCCATAGAAATTGACACAATTACTTTTGGATCAGTATTTTATGCAAGATGAGGTGGTAGTGTTGATGGGAAATAAAGGAAGGGTATTTTGGTAATTGAAGAGTTGACTAGTAGATTTAATCAACTTCTTGATGGATAATGGATGATACTCCATCATCAGATACTTGTTGATGTTTGAGAGAAGAAATTCGATTAGGCACTTTAATTTTTGTAATGGTGTGAACGGAGAGAATCTTGTGGAGTTTGATTTGGATAAAATGTCTTGGAGATGTGAAATGGATGTTGGTGTTGAATAATAATGAGATGAAAAGGGGTTGTGGGTTTAGCTTGAATTTTCAACTCAATTTTCCAGTTCCCACTGGAATTTTTAGTTTGATCGATGACGGTCGAAGGTCGATTTTGGATTCTTTCCAATCGATACTCTTGCGACGTTGCAAACATGGGCCATAGTGTAATTTTTGAAAAGTTTCATAAATTACTATGTGTTAACATTTTGGGCCCTTCCATTGACCCATTGATGCCTAAATCAGAAAAACATTATCGCGACAATGTGAATTACAAAAGGGTATCTCCAATATTGCATTTCTCTTTGTCCCACTTTATTGGAGGGATCTAAGTGCAAAAAGTAAAAAATTCACCGGTTGATAAGAAACTAGGGATATCAAAAAGTCATGGTTTGATCCCATGAATATATCCAAAAGTTGTTTAGATTAACCCTTGTATACTTATAAATAACCATCTACAATTTACTCTGGACCACGTACTAGCGCTATCTAAAATTTTATGGGCGGAATCTTATTATCTTTTTATTTAATAAAAAACTAAGAATATATAATTTCGTGTACTTTTATGTGGTGGAAATTATCGTTCTCATAATGCTCATCGTAAGGATATTAATGGAATACTAATAAAAAACGAGGAATGATTACCCCGGTTTGCATCCCTCATGGACAGTACGCATAATCTCTATTTCAAACATTTATCCTTATGTTCGGGTGAAGAATTTTGAAGCGTAGGGAATATTCAAGGAAGTTGGAGCCATAGTGTAATTTCAAAAGGTGTCGTCAATATATGTTGTGAATATTTTGGGCCCCTCCCATTGACCCATTGATGCCCAAACTAGAACAACTTGGTCATGACAATGTGAATTAGATAAGGGTACCTCCAATTTTTCATTTTGACTTCTCCAATTCCTTTGGAAGGACCTAAGTGCAAAAAATAAAAAGTTCACCAGTTGTGCCAAAATCGATTCCAATCGAACCGGCCGTCAATAAAGTTCATGTAAATTTATAAATTTCAATTAGTAATTTCTAGTGTACTATAAACTGTTATGGAAGTCAATTTTATTCAATTTGGTCGAACGCTTGCCCATTTCTTATGCTAACAGGGTGAAATTGTTAGGCCCACATTCAGAATAGCGGACATCGGTCATATGTCAATCATTTGTTGATAAGGACAAAGGTCGTGCGATATCACACATGTCGAGGCAAAATTCACAAGGGTTCAAAACGAGTACATATATGGAGCCCACCTTAGATATGAGTTCAAACGTTCAACTTTCCTTTGAATTCCAACAGTCCCCCAACCTCTCTTCTCAAAGGTATGGTTTTTCATTTCCTTAAAATTATTCATTTTCCTTTAAATTTTATGTATATGGTGTGTGAATGTGTTTGTTGATATGTTTTTCGTGTTGTAGTTCCTATGGATTTATTATAGTGTTAGCTCATTTTTTTTAATGTTTTTGGATGATTTTGCATCAATTTTTGTTTAAGAGCATGAATTTTAGTGTTTTTCCGGTTATGGATGTATCCGCTAGGGTTAAATTAGATATCACTGACATATCAGTCCACCTTCGTTATGTGCGATCGTTGTATGACGACGCTCATTCATAGTTGTCCTATTTTTCCATGAATGATATGTCGCACCCTTCTAGATTAACGTATTGGTTTAACCGATAGGTTAGCGATTTTTGTTACTGGTGTCTAAGCTTTATTTCATCATGTTCGTTTTAAACAACTAATGAGCGATGTCGCACACACAGGTCGGCCATGACAAAATTATTGAACCAATATTTAAGTGCGACGACTGGCCGAATTAAATGATTAATTGAACCAATTTCTAGCGAACCATTTTCTATTCATATATATTTCATCTGATTGATATGAATTTCAGGAATAATGGCTGACAATGAAAGTTCCAACCGTTCACCAATGGAGGTGAGCAATTTTTTGTTTAATTTGCTACATTATTTTTATTTGATTACTTATGTTCTTATTTAATTATTCATAACATAATTAACCAATATAGATCTTCAAAGATTTGGAGGAGGAGTGTGCGATATTCATTCGGTGATACTGTTCCACATTTTGTCTGTACCTTGTGCCAAACAAACTTCTGTCAAGATCCAATATTGGTAAGTCATACCCATTACGCATGTATTTAATTTTCATCTAACATTTTCGTTGATTACTTTCATATATACTAAATGTGGTTTTCTGTGTATAATTTAGTACGTCTCAGGCCAAATTGTTCCAGTCCTGCTGAAAGACAAGACACATGTTGTCTGAGGTGCGGCTGAAGAGATTGGTGCATGAACTACTCGGGGAGGAGGAGGCTCAAGACCTTGTCCCAAAAGGATTTTGGCAAGTATCCTGATGCACATGAACTGAGAAGTGGGGACACGCTCTACTTCAAGCTGTTAGATGGTTATGGACTGATAGTGTTCAATGTCATCGTTGTTGGATCTCGATTTTAGTTTTACTGCTTTGAATTTGGAACAAAAACAAATTTATTCGAATTTGAAATATTTATTTAACTAAGACTATTTTTAGTTTTTTTAATGTTATTTAATCTTTAATCTATTTGTTGAATATTATTTTAATATTATTTAATATTTAATCTTTAACCTACAATATGAAACAAAGTTTAAATATTACGATCATAAAAAACTAAAAAAGACTTGTGTGTAATGAAATATTTGTATCAACATACTATTCTCAAACATGCAAATATTTTTTTCACCGACTTTTTCCCTAGGCAGAAGACAATTGTACACAGTAAGAAACTGCAATTATTACCTCTAGGTAGTTTATACTACCTTTGTTTCGTTGGATGTGGCACCATAGGTTTAGGTGCTTGGATTTAGGTGAATGAAATGAGTGGATGAACTTGAATTTAGAATGGGAAAAGTATAATGAGTGGAGGAAATCGAAGGAATATTTCCATAAAATGAAAGTGTGTCAAATTCACAAAAACAATCGAAAAAAGAAAGAGTGTCACATCTATTGAAACAGAGGGTGTACCATTTTACATCAGAAGTGGGACCAAGAAAATAAATGAGTGGAATTGTTTTTAATTTCTTGTAAAATGTGGAATATTTTATCGCTTCAGATTATGATCCAACTACAACAATATTCCTATTCAAAACTTTTGTTGATTGTCTTGTTGCAATCAATGATTGTCTTATTGCAATAACCCGAAAAATAAAATGTTGTTGCAATCAGCCAAAACTTTGGCTGCTTGACTTCTCCCACTTTTTTTGTGGGACCTAAGTGCAAACAGAAACAATTTGACCATTCTATCAAAATCGATTCCTATTGAACCGGGCGTTAATATAGTTCATGAACATTTATACTACTCTATACTCCCTCCGTCCCACCAATAACACTAGAAGCCCTAAATCATGCTTTTTGATTTCATATCAAAGAGGGAAGAATTAATTACTTTCTTCAAACCTTAACACAATATCATACAAGCATTTTATATACTCAAACTTCCAAAATCATAAATGAATTCGACAACCCATTTCAGCACAATAAATGCACAATAGATAAAGCATTAAATAGCTTATAAATAAGTCTCAAGACATGGGTTTGGAAGCCTAATCAATTGCTCTCAAGGTTATGTTTAGCTACTAGATTACATACTAATTAACAAAAGAAAATCAAACATGAATTCAAGATGAAACTAGGGTAGAAAATGGAAGAAATCTAGGGTTTTTCACAGTCGAGAATCGGGAGAAAAGAGTTGGGGAAGAAGAGAAAAAGTGGTGAGTATTGGTAGTACAAAAATCCCAAAAAGTAAATCTGGGCGGGTGTTGTCGCGACTCGCGACGGCCAGAGTACTCTGCCCTCAAGTGATTTAATCTCTTTGGTCTTCATGTAGTCTTCTCTTGTTGCTTTCTCCGAATCTTCAAAAAAATTCATAGTCTTCAAAATGGAGTCTTCAAGGTCTTCAAATCTTCAACAATTACCTCATCCCATGGAATTCTTATTACAAGTGACCAAAGCTATAAAGTCGCTCTCAGCTCTAATAATAGGAATTCAAGGTAAAATAGAGTATCCAAAGCATAAACGTCTACCAAAATGAGTACAAAAGATCCCAAAATAACTATATAAAATGGACACACCAAAAAACAAAGCACAAAAACATTAAAAGATCTCTTCACAATAACCACAAAAGCTACACATAAAATGACACTAAATACTCAACCAACTGGCAATGCAAGATAACAATTAAATCTTTAAAATAGCATCCTCAGCAGTGAAAACAAAATTTGATCCACGGTCCGCAGGGTCGCTAATGAACAACACCTTTTTACGGGAGAGATCTACTATCCCGAGGAGTGCTTGGGACCAAAGATAGATATTTATAGTGTTTCTCTCATTCTTACTACTAAGGTACCAAAAAGGTAGATAGCGGCAAGTCTTGGCTCGTCAACAGAGATGCTGGGACCTTAAATATTAACTAAACACAGCCAAAATCAAGTTGTCAATACAATCACATCTCAGGAGTAGCTAATGTCACAAAATAGGGTTTTTTTGGAGGTGGGGGTAGGGGTAGGGGTGGGGGGTTATCTAACACCTACAATCATGCAAAGACAAGAGAGAGTAAACTATATAAAACTTGCACTTGGGTATATTTGCGTTACATGAATGTTAGTATAT
>JAULKM010101022.1:0-10310 GCA_032355605.1 Rubia tinctorum | reverse complement strand
GATAAAATACAAATAGCTCATAGATTGGCCAACGGGTATGGATTGCCCAGTACTTCCAGATTGCAATTGCAACTTTTTGAGTAAAGTTGCAATTACATCGGTGGCATTGAGATTCTACAGCTTATTGGCCTCACCTTTAGTAGCGATGCGAGCATGTTCTGTGGCAGCGCGGTGCGAGCATAAAATGCCTGCTAATCGTACGTTGATAGTATTGTTGGTTTCTTTGACTGGGATGATAGTTCCAAGGGAAGCATATCCTTTCCCAGTAACTGCAAGTTCCCCTCCAAGCATAGAATTTAAAGTTTCAATAGTACCCGTTTAGTAGTTTACGGTCCAGGGGGAATGTCTCCTAGGCAGTAGCGGTGTTTCATTTTTCTTTGTTTCACTTGGTTTGTTTCATTCGTGCCTCACTTTTGGAGGTTGTGAACATTTTGTAGTAGGCGGCCTACCAGTTTAGGCTCTCGTATGTAGATCCCATTTTGGAGGCGTAATATTATTTACCTATTTCGCCTAAAGTTCTGACTGTTCCTTGAAATACCAAAGTTCTACCATAGATGTATAGTAAATAAATTATCACATGTTTCTATCTGTAAGAACAAATATTCTAGGTGCATACACCGTATACATTTTAATATATAATTTATTGTATTATCTTTGATGTAACTTTAATCCTAATCAAATTTTATGACTTTATTCCTAATAAATTTATAATTTTGAAATACCCTCTCTAAAGTCTATAAATATCATAACTACCTCATTAATTCATTATAATTTCATAAATCTTACTTTTAAATAAAATTTGGAGAACCTCTCAAAAAAAGTAAAATTTGGAGAAAGAGGGATGGATGATGATGCATGGAGTGATTATAAGTCACACCAAGACGGTTATTTTACCGTACAAATTTTTTACTATTCATCCACATTGTTCATTACTGTTCATCGACAATGTTAACATATACCGTTCATGTTTACATTTCATGAGTGTCAGCATCTACACTACATACCGAACCGGTAGTGTACCAAAATTACAATACTGAATTGGGATCATCTTGAAAAACTTAATCAAGCATGTTTGTCTGAACGATTGTAAGTGATTGGTCAAGGACTTGGTCCTGTTTTGCACTCAAATCGCCGAGATTTAATTGTATTTTTTAATATCAAATCTTTGTTCCTGAATCAGTTCTTTGTTCCAAGAGAACTAGAGAAGAGGCGCTGGCTATACGGGAGGTGATGGACACATTTTGGGTGGGGGAGATAAATTCATATTTGACCAAAATAGAGTAGGAAATATATTTCATTGATTTACATCTAGATTGTGTTTATAGTTATAATTAGGAGCCAAAAATTAGAGGGGGCTAATTTTATATTTTCAATATTTTAGCAAGGGCTATTTTGTCTTTAACCAGACTTATTATTGTAATTTCTTTTCCAAAAAATGGACAATGTGGAGATTAAGGTGGGAGAAGCTAAAATAGAGAGTGTTCAGATTAGATAGAAACAAAAAGGGTATTATTTTCATACCTTCACATAAAAATCATGTGAATTCAATATCTAGATCTTACATCTTAGCCTAGACTTAACAATATCCTAATTATCATATTTTCATTTCCCCAACAAAAATCCTCCTCCATGTCATTCTAAATCGAGATTTTCAGCCACTGATTCAAGGTTGAAAGTTTTTTTGGCATCTTTTTGAAATCAATAATATATATTGGCGCTGATCAAGATCGAGGACTTGTATCGGCGTCTTTCTTAAATCAAGAACTACGTATAGCATAAAAACTCCTAATCTAAAATCATTTGTAAAATTTTCTACACTTTCATAACTGATCTCATTGCCTAAACCCATAAATCAACTAAAAAATCTCTTAGGGCCAAAAAAAATCTCATCCGTATCTGATTTTTTTATCCATCCACAAAAAAATCTCCCAACGTACTTGTTTTAAAAATCCACAGTTCATTATGTAAAGTCTTTTTTGGAGTATCATAGTACCCACCTCAAACCCCCTCTTTCCATCTTCACGGTGGGATTATCTTACATGTGCACGCTTTTTGCACTCAACTGCATCAGGTTGACACATTTTTTGCACTCAATATAAGCTCATGTGAAGAAATTAAGCCATTTCCCATGTCTTCTTAACTAGATATCACGAGTATGCATTTGTGTTCACGCGGACCACAAACTATTGGCCTAGTACAACCCTGATCTACCATATCTCAGACTTTCACAGTTGGTGGGCCCATGGAATATAAGAAGGATTCACCAAAAACTCAATTTAGATCTACCTAATCTAAACTCAATTGCACTTTTATTTTTGATCTCATTTCCAAACTTGAAATTTGATATAATATACATCGAGAACCAAAAGATACTAAACTGTATCCCATTTTTTCATATGTTTACCTATAAATATCCTAACATACCAAATAAGAAAATCCATTGTTCTCACCGTACATAAAGAATCAAGTACCTTAACCACAATCGTGTTTCCATTTCCACTGCGGAATTATATCTCAGGTAGGCATATCATTTGTGTGCATGCTTTTGTGAACACACTTTTGGCACTCAGGTAGGCACATTATCTTATGTGTGCATGCTTTCGGAACTCGACTACATCTTATGTGTGCACGCCTTTGGAATCATATAAGTTTATGTAAAGAAATTAAGCCAATTTTTTCTCTTCTTAGTTTGAATATTTATGTCTAGTTTTTATCGTAGCATTATGATTGGGATTTTTACAATTGCCTTTGGTTCTCTGTCAATTTTCATAAGGTTTTTTTTTTGCTAAAAGGTTGAGTTTTTCGTTGTTGGGTAGCGTGCATTATGCATTGTGCATTTTAGTGCTTGAAGTTCATTTTTTTAATTGACTTGTTACTTAGAATTTTTTGATCTTGTGGTGTATCCTTAGTTCCAATTGAGTTCGTGTTAGATTTTTACAAAAAAAAGGTGTAAGGGTTATCATATGATGTGGAATCTATTCTAATATGGTTTGCTTAACTTGCACTTGAATAAGGGGTGAAGGATGACAGTCCAGTTCGAAAATATGAGAACTTCTTGGACAAATACATTGACCCTCCTCAACATCTTCGTGATGTTGGTGGCGGAAGACTTGGATTTGAGCTAAGCGATAAATTTATGTCGAATTGCTCCACATTCAGTTTCGTGAACCACATTTTCTAAACGAACCAGAACCAACCCAAATTGATCTTGTAAAAGATCTGGTACCGAACAAATACGTTTATTTTTCAAATGATTCATATCGTCAATTGTACCCATTCCAAATTTTAGTCCAATCAAATGATCTGCGGCTTCCAATATATCTCGTAGTAACAAAAATATATTGTTTTGGGGGGTATATAAAGGTTTAGCCTTCGATTCAGATTTCATCGACCAATTCTTCCTAATTGACATCTTTGTTGAAAGAAATTTTCAGTAAAGGAGTTTGTTGGATCCAAATTCCCAAATTTGATGTTAGTGCCTTTTTTGCCTCAAATAGCTAAAAAGTTCCTTCGCACTAGATGGGGATACCTCAATGACTAGTTAGTCTTCTTACGTTTGACGCCACAACTAATAATTTTTGGGAAGGCACTTGGATGCTATTTGCAAATTGTTTGACGTTTTTACTTTTTTTGAAACGAAAAATTAAACCACATGATGATGACGAGGTGGGCACATATTCCGCTCCATGTTGGCACATATTTTGCACTAGGAAGGCACATTTTTTGTACTTGATATCATCTTACGTAAAGAAATCAAGCGACATTTATTTTTATCTTCTTAGTTAATGTATATGTGTAATTTTTATCCTAGCTATAGCATTTGGATAACTAAAAAAAAATCTTTAGTGTAATTTGAAATTTTAGAACTTATTTGATTAAATAAAAAAATCTCCCTCTTGTGCCAAAGTCGCACAATTCAATGATGGCCTCATAGGCGGAGTAATCACTTGTGTCAAAATGAATTTATCCCTTTCCATTCACCCACCTTAAACTCTCGTGACATCGATATCTAGATTTACTACTGTAGCCTATACCTAAAATATTTAACAAACTATCATCTATCCACCTAAAGTCCCTATTCCTATTGCCTAAATCCAATATAACACTATCTCAAAATCAAATTTTCCATTTTCATCCGTTCGTCTTAAATTCTCATGAAGCTGATATCTAGTTTTACTAATGCATCCTAGATTAAAAATCCCCACAAAATTTTCAACAATCCACCTAAAATCTTCATATATGCACCTAAATTTTCATCTACCATTGTTTCCTAAACCCATGTATATCACCCATATGGAAACAAACTTTTCATTTTCATCCACCAACCTAGACTAGGGGTGAGTATCAGGTATGTTTAATCGAGTTTTGATTAATTCAATTTGGTTTAATTGGGCTGACCTCTTAAAAATCCAACAATAAAAACCGACCCAAAAGTCCAATAACCTTAATAGATTGAGTTGAATAAGATATTTAGTTTTTGGATTGGAGTTGAACCTGATTATCGAATTACCATGAAATTTTAAAAAAAATATTAATTTTCCAAAATTCTTAACTAAATTTAACCAAATTTAAAGTTTCTGAGACTTTAAATACAACATACAATACACACCAATTCAATGAAATACCATAGTCTAATTTATAGTATTTAATTTCCCTTTATTTAAGTTTTTTGTAATTCAGTTTTCAGATCAGGTTATGCCTTGAGTTTTAAGATCCAAAATCGATCCGAAAATCATATTCAGAAATTTAGTTTAATAAATTCATGCATTTAAAAATATAATATTAAGTTTGGTTCGGGGTATTCAAATTCAATTTATTTGGTTTTTGAATTGGTTTTTGGTTTTCATATATTTCCCCACTTATACCTTAAACTCTTGTGCAATCGAGATTTAGATCTACTGTTGCGGCCTAAATAAAAATTCCTTAACAAATTCTCATATGTTAACCTAAAATCATCATTCCCATCATTCTAAAATTCAAGTTTGTGGTCGCCGATTCAATTCAATAATTAAGAACCTTGATCGGCTCCATTTTAAACATTACAATATAAGCACTTACTACTCGGTTCTGGAGAGTTTTTTACCTCGGCTATTTTTATAAAAATAACTAAGGTAAAAAGAGGCGCTTTAAAAAGTAAACTATTTCCTTCGGTTCAAAATCAAGATAAAAAGGTAGTTTTTACCTCGTTTGTTTTTTCTAAAAAACCCGAGGTAATTATTTTTTACTGACACAAGTAATTGGCACCTAATCGATGTCAGTCTTTGTGGCATATGGCTAATTGGAACTGTAGTGACCAATGTAAGTCACTACCGAGTGTTGAATCAATCTCGCTATGTACTGAGTGCTAAACCAATGTCAGTCACTATTTAGTACAAAATTGATGTCGATTTTCTCTTGATTAAACTGACTGAACACTCGACATCGGTAAATTGTGTTCTAAGGTTGTCCGACTGGATTGGCATTTTTAGTTGTGTCCCACTGATGGCAGAGTTAATGTCAGTCACTTAGTTTTGGTTGAACTAAAAGTTAATTAACATACGACCAAGATCGACCAATAATATGAAATGATCTCTACTCAAGCGAAATGGAAGCCGTCACACTACCATTGATACAATAACATATTAAAAATGTATTATAGCTACAAAAAAGTACTAAAATACTCTCGACTGAAGTCCACAACTGGAAGTTAATCTCCATTACATAATCTATTTAACAACTTCACAATAATACATAAGAAAAGTTTATATCGGTATTGCAGGAATAATGTTTCGAATCGATATCCACTACAATACATTAGTGTCATGGTATATGATGGAAAGACTTGGTGCAACTGCTTTACTATAACATAAATAGTCCAACTGTGATGAACATCATCAAAGAGTACGTTGAAAGTTCATGAATAATTTTTCTTCACTCCAATACTACAATTTCACACAAAGAAAAAATGATTTTAGAAACTGGAAATTTGTAATTGAAATATACAAGAATCTTAGTTATACAATACTAGTATATATAACATGTCGTTGCAGAAAGTTAATGTCGTCTATTGATGTCGTCTCGAAGGTAGTGGTCGACAAATCTCAATTATATTCCATCATTTCAATTGTTCCTAAACATTCCCACTTGTGACATAATGATTTCCACTACAGTGAGTCATGGAGTGAATTCTCTCCAATCTGGTAAAACAAAATGTCATGAGTGACCGACATCGGTCACATATCAATCCAGTTATCAGATAGGACGATAATTGGCATCCCACGTCGGTCATTTAAGACATTTTATAAAAAAAACAACATTGATAACTTGAATCAAACATTATCTATACCTAAAGGTCCTCATAAGTTATAATATGGCATTATATTCACAACAACAATCGTAGAAAACACAGTCTACAAAATAAATATCTAACACAATCATCAGAACTCATATAAAGATTCAGTCTTTTATTCTTCACCATATGGAATGATTTTTGACAAAATAAAAAATTGAACTTCAAGCATATGATGAATGAATATAACCTCAATTTTGATATGGAAATGTGCCACCATTTTGTAGTTGTGGGAATTTGATTGAGCTTTCCAATTCCTTGGATTGTATGATTGTGGATTTCCTAGTATACAGTTTATGTAAGGTGAGAGGAAGATGTTGAAGTGGGGATGTTGGAGGAGATAGGTGGTGGGAGGCGATGAAATGTTGGTCATGAATATGGGTTTCATGTGGCCTATGACGACCCAATATGGTCTTCCGACCAATGTCGGTCGACTTTTCACGTGGTGTCACACAAACCGGCACGAGGACTAAGCCCAACCAAATTGGACCTAATTCGATATGAACGGATAAAATAACTACGCAATAACGACACAGGTCAACTGTAACTCGACTTGGAAAATAAACCTACTTAATTGATGGTGTTATGACTATTACTGATCTTAGGTCAATCATTGCTCAACTTCTAGTATAAACCAACACGGATGACTAAGGTTTGACATTTACTAATCGTAGGTCAATCGTTGCTCGACTTCTACAATAAACCAACACAGATGACCCAGTTTTGACCATTAATGATCATAGGTTTGACCTTTACTGATTTTAGGTCAACCGTTGCTCGACTTATAGTATTAACCAACAAGGCTGACCGAGATTTGTTCTTTACTAATCTTAGGTTAAGCGTTGATCGATTCCATTATAAACTAACAAAGATGACCGGAATTTGACGCTTACTAATCTTAGATAAACTATTGCTCACCTTCTAGTATAAACCAAAACAAATGTCCGGGGTTTGATCTTCGAGGATTACTGGTCTACCGTTGCTCAACTTCAAATATAAACCAACAAAAATGACCGAGGTTTGTTCTTTACTGATCTTTAGGTCAACTGTTGCTAGACTTTTAGTATAAACCAACACAGATGACTAATTAGGTCAACCATTGCTCGACTTGGAGTATAAACCAACAGATGGCCAGGACCTTTGCTTATCTGAGGTCAACCCCAACTTGACTTCTAATATAAATCAATTCGAGGTGAGTACAAAAATTTTCGTGAGGATATCTTAGAGATTATATTTAAGAAGCAAAAAATTTTGGACTAATTCTTCTTTTGTTACATTAGTTGTTTCACAAATTTTTCCAAGGGTTAAAAATCGGTATAGAAAAGAAGATTTCAACAGTGCAACAAATTGCTTGGCTAGGTATCTTGTGCACTCTCGCTCCTCTTCAATTGGGAATTCAAATGTGGTATTATGAGAGACGGGTATTTGATTACATTGTTGTGCGGAATAGAATTTCTAATGACTTATACTCCTATCAATAAATTGTTGCTTTGTTAGCGTAGCTATAGATTTTAAATATCTATTGTCATCTTTGCTTTTATTTTGTACAATTTGGATCTTTTTTATGAAGCTTTTGAAAAGAAAGTTTATGGTGAAATAAGTTGATTTTACTATAATGTCTGATTAGAGTTTCGAATGAGGAACTACATCCTGTCGATATCCAATTTTTTCCACTGTCCCGAAGCTATGTTCCTCTATGGGAACATATAGTTCAGATATTGTTCCGGACTCAGAACTGTATCCCTAGAAACTGCATCTCCTGGATAAATAAACCCTTATAGATCCAGAATTAATCCCCGATGGAGGAACACGTTCCAAAGCCCTAACAAAGTTCCGAGCTTGTAACAGCATTCCTCCTCCTGATGTTTGGCCGATAGTTCCACACTTGGAACTCAAAAATCAGTTCTTCAATCGATACCATAAACATTATACGATGGTTGGATAATTAGTTCCACGCTCGGAACTGCACCAATAATCCAATTTTTGGAGTAAATGTTCCGAGCTCGGAACTAATTGAAGGCGGTTCCTGCAAAGGATCAAAGGCAATTGATAACCGCCTTTGATCCTTATCATTCAAAGGCGTTTCCCGGAATCGCCTTTGATAGCAGAGGATCAAAGGTACGACTAGAGAACTCACTCTCAAAGTGCCTTCTCTGGTCTGAAGGAACCGCCTTATATAGGTCTGATTTCTACATTGCAACAAAGGTGACAAAGATTTGACTTTTACTGATTTTAGGTTAACTGTTGCTCGACGTCTAGTATAAGGTTTGCCCCAAAATTATCGAGGGTAATTAAATGATAAGATGACTCCGATTTAGTTAATTTCTAAATGATATATTTAATTTCAACTTAATCATTTATATGCAATAGAGGAAAAATAATTATTTAAGCAACAATGAAGGCCAAATTCTATGGCCAAAATAACTAGTAATTGTGGATTGCCCAAAAAAGCATTTTGGCCCAATATTATTAGTCCGTCAATAATTGGACAACTATCGGTTGGATTGACATGGTGGTCTGTGTTGCAAGATTATTAGCGGACTATACGAGATAAATCGCCATTCAAAACGAACACATATCACTATGACCGTTATTCAAGTGGATTTTTTTTTTCTATTTTCACATGGATATAAACTATGTCAAAATCAACTTTTCCCTTTTCATAACCTTAAACTCTCGTGAAATCAAGATTTAAATCTACTACCGATGCATCCTAGATTGAAAAATCCTTACCGGAATTTTATTCATCCTCCTGATATCCCAATTCTACCACATTAATTATCATATATCCATATCATCTAAACCCAAATATATCATCCGTGATAAAATGAAATTTTTTTGCCCACCTTAAAATCTCTTCAAATCGAGATCAAGATCCACTATTCCATCCTAGATTAAAAAAATCCTTAAAATTTTTTCATATATCCACCAAAAATCCTCATTCCTACCGATCCCTTTGCCCAAACCATAAATCTTATAAAAGATATGCCGTGATCCTAAGAAGTACTATACAGCATGCGATTTCTTTCATCCTCCTACCTAAAAATCCTCCCAATGTAGCCGATTGGAAAATCCATTGTTCACGCCGCGGATCACAACCTTCTTTCAATTTCCATGGCGGAATCATCTTAGGTGAGCACGTCTTTTGCTCTAAATTTAACCTCGTGTCAAGAAATTAAGCTAAATTTCTTTGCCTTCTTAGTTTGAAGATTTATATGCTTTTTTAATTTGTTGCATTAAAATTGAGAGTTTTTCTTACCTTTGGTTTGCTAAAAGGTTGAATTCTTTGTTCTTGGGATAAGTTCATAGTGTACATGATTGTACATTTTAGTACATTTGTTTGATTGACTTGTTAAGTGGAATTTCTATAGCTTTTGGTGTGTTCTTAGCTCCAGCTGAATTCGTGTAGTTTTTACAAAAACATGTGTAAGGATTAGTATATGATGCGGGATCTAATCTAATGTGATTTGCTGAACTTCCAGTTGAATCAGGAAATGGAGAATGACAGTACTGTTCGAAAATACGGGAACTTATCAGAAATCATGAAGGGAAATGTTCCTAAACTCCATCCTGTCAATGCCAGTGATGAAGGTGTGGGATTGCCTTATGTTCCCGCAAACTGGCTCAACCTTGGTGATCACTGGACATGGAAAGCGGGGAAGAGAACTTCACAATCGGGGTATTTCACAGACAGGTACATCTACCCTCCTCAACATCTTTGTGATGCCGGTCATGGGAAACGTGGATTTCGTAGTAAGCGATCAGTCGAGGAGTTTGTCCGGTCCAAATTCCCCAGTGTTGACGTTAGGGCATTTTTTGCCTCATTCAGCTGGAAGATTCCTTCGCAACCAATCGAAGTCATTCCTCGGTTGACAGGTTATAATGAATATTGTGATGATTTTTGTGGATAGAAATATATCACTTGCATAGTTTTTATATTTCGATACGTTGATTAAAATAAAGGTCTCGTCATTTTAAAAAT
>JAULKM010101021.1:0-10310 GCA_032355605.1 Rubia tinctorum | reverse complement strand
TGCACGTCCTTGAACATTTAAGTCATGCTCCACAACGGGTATCCCAAATTCCTCCATTAGAATGAAGTTGTGTAGCGTGATTGTAGCTACAGTTATCGACATCTGCCATTTTTCCTTCATTTGAGGCATCGCATCAAGAATGTGCCATCTCCTTTTATTTAAACATAAACAAAATATAAATGAAGTTTGATTTGAACACAAACAAGGCTTGTGATTCTCATTATTTGTAGCATAATTTCATTTTAGAAAGAAGAACAAAATTTTCCACCAAAACATTATAAATCCCCACCTTTTTCTTCCCTTATTTTTTTCTATAATTTATACTATTCCATACTAGTATTGTTCTAGTTGTCCTTTAAAATTAGAAGAAACAAAATCCGTATATTTTTGTTCAGTTCAGATTAAATAGGAATGAAATAATATAAGAATGAAATTTGATTTAAACATAAACAAGTCTTGTGATTCTCATTATTTGTAGCATAATTTCCTTTTAGAAAAAAAAACGAAATTTTCCACCAAAACATTACAAATCTCCCGCCTTTTTCTTTCCTCATTTTCTCCCTTGTTTTGTTTCTGTAAAAAAAATTCTATAATTTATATTAGTATTGTTTCAGTTGTCTTTTAAAATTAGAAGAAACAAAATCCGTATATTTTTGTTCAGATCAGTTCGCCTTAATACAGTTTAGTTCAGATTAGATAGGAATGAAATAAAATAAGAATGAAATTTGATTTAAACATAAAAAAGTCTTGTGATTCTCATGATTTGTAGCATAATTTCCTTTTAGAAAGAAGAACGAAATTTCCCACCAAAACATTACAAATATCCTGCATTTTTCTTCCCTCATTTTCTCCCTTATTTTGTTTCTGTAATTTTTTTCTATAATTTATACTATTACATATTAGTATTGTTCTAATTATCTTTTAAAATTAGAAGAAACAAAATCCGTATATTTTTGTTCAGATCAGTTCGGGTTAATACAGTTCAGTTCAAATTAGATAAGAATGAAATAAAATAAGAATGAAATTTGATTTAAACATAAAAAAAGTCTTGTGTTTCTCATGATTCGTAGCAGAATTTCCTTTTAGAAAGAAGAACGAAATTTCCCACCAAAACATTACAAATCTCCCGCCTTTTTCTTCCCTCATTTTCTCCCTTATTTTGTTTCTGTAATTTTTTTCCACTCCATCTGTTTTGTTATTTATGACACACTTACTTAATTGGGAAATATTTTTTTAAAAGACACACTTTCCATTTTTGGTAAGATTCCTTCAATTTCATCATCTCATTCTACTTTTTACTTTTTACATTCAATTTCATCCACTCATTTTCCTCACCTAAATTCAATCACCTAAGCTTATGGTGATATAAATAACAAAATAGAGGGAGTATCATTTATACTATTCCATACTAGTATTGTTCTAGTTGTCTTTCAAAATTAGAAGAAACAAAATCCGTATATTTTTGTTCAGATCAGTTCAGCTTAATACTGTTTAGTTTAGATTAGATAGGAATGAAATAAAATAAGAATGAAATTTGATTCAAACATAAAAAGTCTTGTGATTCTCATGATTTGTAGCACAATTTCCTTTTAGAAAGAAGAACGGAATTTTCCACCAAAACATTACAAATCTCCCGCCTTTTTCTTGCCTCATTTTCTCCCTTATTTTGATTCAATAATTTTTTTTCTATAATTTATACTATTCCATATAGTATTGTTCTAGTTGTCTTTTAAAATTAGAAGAAACAAAATCCGTAGATTTCTGTTCAGATCAGTTCAACTTAATACAGTTCAGTTCAGGTTAGATAGGAATGAAATAAAATAAGAATGAAATTTTATTCAAACATAAAAAATTCTTGTGATTCTCATGATTTGTAGAATAATTTCCTTTCAGAAAGAATAACGAAATTTCCCACCAAAAAATATTTCTAATCTCCCGCCTTTTTGTTCCCTCACTTTCTCCTTTATGTTGTTTCTATAATTAAGATTCAAATGTCTAAATTCATTTACAATGACATCTTTTTGAAAAAAAAGTATAACAACATTGTTAATTGAGTATTATTTAACTATTTGAAATGATGAATTGCACAAACACAAACAATGAAATGAGCATTAAAATAATTTGTATAATAAAATAAATTTTATTTTGGTAAACAAATAAGTTTTAGAAATAAATTTCAGTTTTCAGTGAATTTTAAAAATATAATAAATTTTCAATTTAATTTTATTAAATTAAATTCAGTTCAGTATATCTATATTTATTTCAATCCAGTTTAGTATATCTATACTTATTTCAGTTCAGTTCAGTATCTTTATGCTTATTTTAATTTAGTTCATTTCATTTCAGTATATTTATATTTATTTCAGATTAGATCAGCTCCAGAGAACAGGGACTTAGTATGTAATTCAAATAATGTAACTTGTTGAGCAGCGGTGGGAGAGGGAGGGAGGGCGGCGGCGGCAGAGTGGTTGTGGAGTGGCGTGAGTTGGGGTGGATGTGGGGTGGTGAGGATCGGCGACAGCAGGTGATGAACAGTAGCAGCGTTTTCCGACAAGGTTGAGTTTTGAATTATTTCTGTCAAAGGAGTATTTTCACCCTCAATTTTTTTCTTTGGTCAAAAGGGTATTTTTGTCATTCCACTTTTTTGTCATTCCCGAAATTCAATAAGTCAATGCTGGAATTAGGAATTTGGCTAATTGGCACAAATGTTGCAAAAGTTAGGGTTAAATTGACACATACAATTAGTAAGGATTAAATTGGCACTTTCTGATATTGCAGGGTTATATTGACACTTTCAACCAAAAGTTAGGGTTGCATGTGTATTTATCCCAAAAAAATTATTTAGACCCATACTCGACCCAGATTCGTAGGGTCTAAAAATCTTAGACCCATACCCAAACCCTATGAGTCTAAATGGGTCTTGGTCCAAAATGGTTTCTAAATGGGTCTAGTATTTAATTTTTTCTTCACTAAATAAAATATACATTATTTTAAATACAAATAATTCAAGTTCAATATGCACATGAATTATTTTTTCAAGAAAAAAAAGTATACAATGCATATTATTTGTTGAATTAAAAATAAAATACATAGAGAATATGAAAGTAGTCTAGAAATTAGGGTAAAATTATATAAATAGTTAGGGTTATATGGGTCTACGGGTTAGGTCCGAGTCTTAATATTTTAGAACCGGACCCAGACCCATATTTTAAAATCTAGATCGGGATCCAATGGGTCTACATTTTTTTTACCCATACCCGACCCAATGGGTCTAAACCTCGTGGGTCTGGGTCTGAGTCTGGGTCTGGTTCTGGGTCTGGTTCTAGACTCACGATCATCCTTATGTGCGAGTCTTGATTTGATACTTTATTTGAAAAATGGCACTTCCTTTTTATTCCAATATTTTTTTGCACATTTTTTACTTAATTTTCTCAACTCATGTTTATCCACTGATAACTTTAATCATGTATATTAATGATGTATAAAAATAGATTTAAAAAAATGTGGTGTAGGAAATCTAACAATAATTTACAGGATGATATTAGTGCTTGTATATTAAATAAAATTTATGGTCAAAATATAAATTGAAAAAGTCAACCTAAAATTGTGTAGAAAGGACCAGAACGGAAGTTGTATTTAAATTTGTGAAACTAGAAACCCATGAATCAATAAGAAGTAATGAAAATTCATATCAAACCCCTACCCCCGCCTTTCTTCCTCCTCTCTCTAAAAAAATCCTATTTTTTTCTCTTCACTCTTATTTTCCCCATCTTCCCATCATGAAGAATGGGAAACAATAATTTTTCAATTAATATTCTTTGAATATTTATGTTATTGAATAAGTATGGATATATCTATGTACACTGGTATTGTTAATCGACCGGATAGATTAGATTTTTGTGTTCGTGATGATCACTCGATTTAGTTGTTTGCGTCAATGTTTTTTTCTCGATCTGGCTGTATGGATTGTGTTTTCGTATTTTTGTTTGTATTTTTGGTTAGGTTTTCCATTAATTTGGATACTTTTTAGATTTGTGTTTTTCAAGGTATTTTTAGCTTGAACAACATAGATAGTGATTTGGATCAAGTGGTGTTGCAGTTCTTGAAGATCCTTGTTTGGCGAAGAGATTGATGTGTGAAGCTTTTCTCTACCAAGTGATCATAATTTTCGTGGAAAGCGAGTTAATATCCTGATTGCGATATCATAGTTTTTACTGAATCTTTAATCACATGTAATTTAAATATCTTTGCAATAGATTAGTTATTGTTAGAGGTTAGTTGAGTTGTATGTTAATTTCGCATATTATAATTGATGTTGGACATTTTTTCCAACAATTATGAATGATTATTTCTTTATTTTTTTTGTGAAAATAGAATGGGTTGTTCGTGAACATCGATCACACCTAGTACCAGAAACTACATTTTAAATCCCCACGATTCCCTTATCTCAATGGGCTTTCATGATTTCAGCCCGAAACTTCAAAGTGTGAACTTATTGGCCTCAGAGTTTCTGAACATGTTTGGGAAATCACACGTGGGCCTAAAGGAAAACATATTCATCAGATGGAAAGAAGAGAATTGGCACAACAAAATATGAAATTCGGCGAGTTTATTATACACATGGACCAGATTGATCACTGTTAATTAGGCATGTTATTTAGATTTTATCGCATTTTGGTTTAATATAATTCATTTCAGTTCCATTTTATTTAGTTCAATTATCAAAATTTTAATTTGATACAATTTAATTTAATTTAGCTATTTATTTTTCACCACAATTCTGTTCAATTCAATATAGTTCTACGGAACATGGCCTTAGTATGGTTTTTTTTATTCTGTTTGTGTCGTTCACATAAAATATTTCCTTTATTTTAAAAAAAATTTAGGTCGATCGGTTGGGGTAGTTGGGAAGGGAAAAACAGGAATCAAGACTATTGGATCACTTCATTATTGTTTGATTGAGTAATTTTTTTTAAAAAATTCTATTTTCTCCATTTTTAAGATGGGTTTTGATAATCCTTTATGCTCATTCGGCCATTCTCCACAACCCCCTTGAAATTTAGATTATTTTATTTTTCTTTATAATTTTTTAAGCAATAGACGTCCAACAATGAAGAGTCACCATCGACCACCTCCAACAACAACCACCAACGACCGTCATTACCATAAGAAAAGGTCAACCACGGGAAACCCTACCTGCACGACAACCCCCTGTCCTCCTTGCCGCACTCTTTCTTATTCAATATTTTCCCCATCTTCCCATTAGGCCATTAGGGGAGATGAGAAACAACAATTTATTTTAATTTATATTTTGATATTCAATAAGTGTGAGATTTGTCTCCACAAATTAGTTTTGTTCTTCAACTTGATCGATTAGATCGTTGGGTTCATGATGATAACTCAATTTAGTTGTTCACGTTGATGTATTGTTCCTGATCTGCTTGTTCAGATTGTCTGTTTGTAATTTTGTTTGTAGTTTTATTTTGGGTTTCCATTAATTTGGATTCGTCAGATCTGCGTTTTTCAATGTCTTTACAGTTTAGACAACATAAATCATGGTTTGATCAAGTGGTGTTACAATTGTAGAAGATCCATGTTTGGCGTAGTGATATTGATGCGTGATACACTCCTCTCTGATAAGTGGTCATAGTTTTCGCAGGAAGCAAGTTTATATCCCAGAGGGCGATGTTACAACTTTTATTGGATCTCTGATCTTTAATAGTACAGACGATCAGTCTGGTTGACATGTATTTAGATATCCTTGCAATATGTTATTACCAGAGGCTAGTTAGATTAGTTGTCAATTCCATCATTGTAATTGCCGCTGAGCGTTTTTCCCAAATCCTTGGAATGATTGATTTTTCAAAAAAAACCGTCATTACTAGCAATGTCGAATAACACCCACTCATGAAGCCGGGCTTCCAACCACCACACAGAGCATTGATAACGACTAACACCGACCACTGATGCTACCGACCAGAACCACCGACCGCCAACTACGACCACCACAACTGATCATCGACGAAGGTCACTAACATGCTTGTTTTCACAGTTTTTATGACCTTGTTAAATAAAAATTTTAATTCCTTACAAAACTAAAATTATAATATAGTTGGCAAGAAAGGGCCGAAAGAATAATTTAACTTAATATCAAAGCAAGTAAGAACAATTCACCAATCAAGTAACCACATGGAGGTTATAGAAGGTTTTTATTGAAAACTAATTTAAAAAGAATAATTAATAAGGATTTTATCAATATTATAAAAGAAGTTCATCCAACAGTATACACATATCAGTATCAAAGGTTGATCACAGATATCTCAAGTTTATTCAAAACCAATTATTGTTTCCATTCCTAACAAATATAATTAACAGATAAACATTCTATGATAATACTTATTAGTAATTGATTCTGACAAACAGTCAATACTCAGTTAACAATAACAATAAAATTAGGAATATATGGGATATAATGCTATAATAACCATGAACACCAGTTAATATTAGCATGTAATTAATTTCTTCCACAATAAATACATGTCATAAACATACACTCATGCAATCATTAATTGTCGCTTCAAAAGATTTAGTGCTTAAATCACATAAATTATAGCAATATGAACAATATCTATTAACCTAGATGATCATACTAGATAATTCAATATAATTCAATGAGTTCAAACATAAGAGAATCCATACAAATTATAGTAATATAAAACAAGAGTTCATAATCTCATAACAAGATCAACAATGATTCAATCGTCAAATAAAAGTTTAATTCTTTATAGTGAAATCCAAAAGAAAATATGTCATAATGAATTTTCAAAATTAATAAAGTAATTGATTCTATGAGTATTCTAAGCTCAAGTATTTGAAAATATGGATTAGAAAAGAAATATATGAAATTTTCTGAATTAAAACATAATTAATTAATTGTAACTAAAACAAGAAGAAATGAAAATCACTCCGGAATGAGATTTTCCATTGGCTGCATCCGAGGAAATTTGCAACCGTCCATGTGATTTTCTTCAGTCGATGGCGATCATTCGTAGTCGTTGGTTCTTCTCTTCTTTGTTTACGGGTCTTTATTCTAGGTCTACGGGTTAATGGTACTGATGTGTCCATTTTATACGGTTAGTTTGAGACTTTTTGGATTCACTTTTGTACATTTTTGTGCTCCATATGTGGCATTTTGCCTTGAAATTATCTACGATGAGTTAAGAGCGACTTTGCATTTTTATTACTTTTCTAGGGGATTTTGTGTGACAAGGCAAATGTTGGAAGACTTTGATGACTTTGAAGATTATCTTTGAAGATTTGAAGACCTTCTTTTGAGCTTTAAATACTAGAGGGATTAAAGAAAAATGATGTGAAGAGGAGGACTTGAGACAAGCAGAAGAAATAAATCAAGATGCTTAATTTATGCTCGGTCGCAACTCGCGAGGAATGTGTCGCGAGTCACGACGAACGGGTGGCCAGAAATCTCTCCTCCTTTTTGTACTATAAATACCAAACCTTATTATCTCCCTCTTCACTCTCTTCTTCTTCCTACGTGATTCTGGGCTTAAAACCCTAGTTTTCTTCTTCTTCTTCTTTTCTTAGATTAGTTATGTGTTTTCATTATATATGTTAGTAATCTCCTTGGGAGCAATTGATTGAAGCTTCCAAACTAATGTAGTAAAAACCTCTATTTCACTCTTTCTTGAAGCATTTGTTATTTAGCAATTATTGAGTTCTTGATGTTGAGTTTTCCTTCATTTATGCTATGGGCTGTTTGAGAATATGAAGTGTTTGTATGATTAAGTGCTAGGGTGTTAGGAAAGTGTACAATTTCTTAGCTCTTAGACATAAAAATCCAAGAACATGGAATTAGAACTTCTTGTTGTGTAATGTGACGTTAATCTTGCTAGATAAGTATGTTAATGTAGACTGTTATCATGTTTGTCATGAGGTAGCAATAAAAGGTTGAATCTTGAATGTTGATCTTTCTAGGTTAAACCTAATGAATGCTTTGTTTGGTTAAATGACTAGGCATTTGTTAGAATGCTTGTAGTTGTTTATAAATATACAGTTCTTCATATGTAATTTCATTGATGAAATATCTTTATGGTCGTTGAATGTCTAAAGTGGTCATTAATGAGGTTTGCAAATGGTCGTTGAACGTCTTTGTGAATTACTATTAAGAAGAAATGAATGTTGATATTTGAAATGGAAGTGATAGTATTCCTCATAGGTAATGAATGTGATAGAATGAGTGAATGGTTCTATGATCTATAAGAGGTTTGGAAGTGGAGATCAATTGCCTCCAAGGCTTTGTCTTTTGTAGTTTTTATCCTTTTTATTAGTTTGTTGCAAGATTAGCATAGTTACTCAACCTTGCTAGTTATTCTTGTCTTTACTTTCATAACTTAGGAAAACAAACAAAAAAAACCCCCTCTTTACTTGCTTCGATAATGAGAGGGTGTGCATGGAAAAAATGGGGATTTTTCTTCGTGTTAAGACGAATCAGTGGTTGGTTCAACAGTTTGAGAATGATCACAATCATGCTCTTGTAGCAACTCTAAATAAAATGCTTTTGGAAATGAGATGGACTAAAATCCCTGAAAGAGTTGAAGCTATTGTTGAGTTTAGTCGAGAAAATCTACTTGTAAACAAAGTAAACTCTATTCTTGGAGGAGATGCACTAGGATTCGATAGTCGAGCTTGTTGGAATCATCTTCGTGATGTTCGTCAAAAGTTAGATGTTGGAGATGCTCAATGGATCTATATGTACTTTCAGAAAAGACATGTTGAGAACCCTCAGTTTTACCATGACATTCAGTGTGATGGAGAAGGAAGAGCGGGTAATTTTTTTGGGTTGATGCAAGGTCTAGATCATCGTATCAGCAATTTGGAGATGTTGTGACATTTGATAGCACCTAGAAATCTAACAAATATAGTTTGCCTTTTGCTCCTTTCACAGGCGTGAATCACCATATTCATACTATACAGTTTGGATGGGGATTATTGCAAGATAAGACTGAGGCAAATTTTGTGTGGTTGTTTGAGACATGGAAAGAAGCAATGGGAGAGATTTCTCCAATATCTCTGATCCAGTAATGAGAGCAGCAATTCCCAAAGTATTTTTGAATACATGTCACAGGCTATGCTATTGGCATATTAAAATGAAGTTTGGAGAGGAATTGGGACATCTGTATTTTAAAAATTCAGCTTTCAAGAAGGAGATGAAAAAATGTCTCAAATATGCGTACAAAAATTTAGATTTTGAGACAACGTGAAAAGAACTAATAGTCAAATATGAATTAGAGAAAAATTCTTTGCTTATGGGACATTATGAAGATCGAGAATTGTGGGTTCCTGTGTATAATCGCACTACATTCTTTGCTGATATGCATACTACAGGAAGAAGTGAAGGAGTTAATTCTTTTTTTCCAAAGATTATGTTAATATTACCACTAGCTTGAGAGAATTTGTCGAGAAGCTTGATCAGGCTGTTACAAGGATAGAAATTAGGGAGAAAGCTGAGGATCACGAATCTGAACAAAAGTTTCGTCTGCTTACCGATAAAAGCTTTATATTGAAGCATGCTTGTGACATATACACAAGGAACATATTTAAGAAATTCAGTTCTATGTGGCGTGATGTTGAATTGTATAGGGCCGATGCTATTGTTACTGAACCTGACAAATATAGTGTGAAATTTAAGCGTGGGATAGTAACCACTCATTGGGTGGTGAAGTTGAATTCTAACAGGTTTGAGGGAGATTGTGAATGTCATTATTTTAAGTTCGCGGGAATTCCATGTGTACATCTTATGAAAGTGTTCTCTAAAATCGACGTTGATGAAATTCTTGATTACTTCATTAACAGAAGAAGGTTGAAGGGGGCAAACAAGTCCAGGGTGAAAGACAAAGTGAAGAAAATTTCTAAGAAACAAACACCATGAGGTTTAGCCATCTTTGTTGAGAAGCTACTCAATTGGCAAGTGTTTCCTACCAAACCAAAGAAGGTTATTGATATGAATCTCCCTGCGAAGACTCTGGATTGCGAAAAATTGGATTTTTGCTCTTGCTAGGGTTTTGGCCAAACCTAACAAAAACACACAAAATTCAAGCATCTAGCCTGAAGGGTACACTCAACTCCGACTTGCTCTCTAAATAGGCCGCAGGTTTAGATCACAAGGTTTCTCTATAAACTAACTAGCCTGCGGGGTTAGCTTACAAAGGAGATTGCAACTTAATTAACCCGCAGGATTAAGCAACAATGAAGATAATGAGAATAACTCAAAATTTTGAATATTTGATTGATAA
>JAULKM010101020.1:0-10310 GCA_032355605.1 Rubia tinctorum | reverse complement strand
CCCTAAATCATAAACCCACTCCAGTGCCAGCCACCACCAGTCAATCCTAAATCCTAAACCCAGTGCCTCCCCTCGTGGTTCCTCCTTCCTCCCCTCCCCGTCTCCACATTGAAAAACCTAGCCTCTATCACCCTATCCCCTCAATCACCTCGTCTCTGTCGTCGGCCACCACCGCTCACAGTCATTTTTTCCACCAGCCAACCCTAAATCCTAAACCCATTCCAGCCAATCGAATACATCTAACGTTGGCCACCACCAAACAATTGTAAACCCTAAACCCAATTGAATACATCCAATGCGATATCTCAGATCCAGAGGACGTGCGATTGAAACTCTCAAAATTCAATGACATAACTCGGTCAACATATTTATAGATAAAGAAAAATTTGGTGGCGGGAGAGAAGAAGGGTAGGAGAGGGGGTGGCATGCAGATGGAAGCAGGAGGAGAGGTGATGACGGCGTTGTGTGCGGCGGTGAGGGGAAGAAATAAGGGAGAGAAAACAGGGGAAGAAAGATGGGGGAGAGAAAACCCTCGTTGTCGGGAAGAAAAAGATGAAAACAGGGGAGAGAAGAAATAATTGGATTTTTTCTTTTTTGACAGGGGAAAAATGATCTTTTCAACAAAATTCGACCACAAAATGTTTGACTAAAAAGTCAGCGGAGTCAAGAGTTATTTTGGCACTTTTTGAGATTGCAGGGTTATATTGGCATTTCAACTTAAAGTCAGTGTCATTTTAGCATTTTACTCTCTAACATAATGCTCTCTTATGGAAAAAAAATAAAGTCAATTTGTAGAATATTAATGTCACTCAAATGAAATGTTAACACAAGATGAGCATTAAATAACCTTTAATATGGATAAGTTCGTAACTTTCGAGATACTTGCCACCTAACTCGTTAAAGTAGGTATCCAAATGCTTACGCTGGATGGAATGCTCTTAGCAGTTTTAGTGGTATATATATAAGGGATTAATTTTTAAAAAATATGGAACGCAAGTAAATTCCTAAGAAATCCATTCGCACCAAGAATAAGATGAATGATATCATTCATCTTATTCATCTTATTCTTGGTGCGGAGGGATTTCTTAGGAATTTACTGATTTCTACAAATTCCATTATTGTTATTTACAATATAGGCACTTTCCTTGTTCTCCAAGCTTTTGAGTAGATCTTTCAACTGCCACATAATCCCCCAACATGCTCAAGAACCGAGAACCCTAGTTACACTAAGAAACTCAAGTTGGATAGCAAGTTTGAGAGTATTAAGAAATACTTCGCACAGTTATTCATTGATAGTATTTAAAAATAAAACAGAAACGACATATACATGTCACGTGTAGCATATATAATAAGATGAATCACGATTGAGATTAAAGTCAATTCTAAACTATCTCATCTTTAAAGATTGGAACAACTATATTATACGGCATAGACGCTTATGACCTTCCTTTATATCTTGCGGTGGTGTTTCCTCGAGCATCGTGACCATCTCATCCAATGATATAAATGATTGACATATATTGCAACATGCTAGTATAATTTTTTTAAATTTGCATGGATGTGATTATGAGGGTTCACGTTAAAGATAATATCATAATATTATGCCGTACTCAATTTGATACATTCTTAATGCAATCGATCACTTGATTTACTCTTTTTTATTATAAAATATTATATTTTGTTGGTGCCCTTATACTGTATGTCCATCTTTGTCATATGAAATTATACTCTCGTTATTTATTATACTATAAGACTGAAGGAAGTGACTTGTGACTTGTGACAATAAGTATCTTAATTATGGTTTGCTTTGATGTTCCCTTTCAGATGTTACTAGTATTTTATTTTCTAGATGTTCATACATGGTAGCAAGTCATTTGTTGATAAATTATTTGTAGGCTGGTTTCTTTTTTCACAAAAAATTCATTCTTGATTACTTGAAATGTTTATTGTTAATTTCTATTTAGCTTTATACCTAATAAGTTTTAATAGTAAAATCACCACGAAATTTGATACTCTACTTGTGTGGTTAGAATCTTATTATACTTTAAATGTATTACTCCCTGTAGTCAAAAGTAATAAATGCATATCAATGAACAAATACTTCATTTTATTTTATCAATGTTTAATACATTGGCGAAATAAATGTGGAAATATCTAGAAAACTTTATTCTACAATTGCCCTTCGATAGGTTTTTTTAATGTTTCCTGTTGGATCTCAAGACAAAATCACATTGTTGGACTTATTAGAAGTTATAGTTGGACTCGTTAAAAGTTATAATGGTACTTGGCCCAAAAAAGACCTTACCAAATTATACCTAGCTACATCGTACATTTGATATTATCGGTTATATCTGAGTTATTTACAAATCTACTAGACTAAAAAAATTGGGCTTTAACATAGAGCGGGAATAAATTCTTAGGTCTAATAAGTGTTGAGTTGATGCTCTCAATTAGGGCTGAAGGTCACACTGTTATCCTACACTGGGCTGAAGCCCAACATCTAAAGGAAGATCTCCAACTCTAATTCTACCTACGAAACATACATCTTTTCCAGGTACAATAGTGGTATACTAAATACATTATATGATAATACTATTATGGTAAGATACCTACTCCTAAATAAAGTATACTAAATACATTATATGGTAATACTACAATTGTGGTATAATAAATATGGTATATGGTAATACTACTATTGTAAGATACCTACTCCTACATGAAATGTGTATATTTATCCCAACATGATTGGGAGAACTCTTAGGAATCAACCCCTATAAATACCGGTTATGCCTCCATTCTATTCATTCAATTCTCAATACTCAGATCGAATACTATTGGTTTGACTTATACATTAGAGCTTCTTCCCCCCGACTACCCCTGGGGAGTTTATTTTTGCAAATTAAAGCAAGGTCCAGCTATCAATTTGCGGTTTGACGCACATCAATTGACACGTCCGACGGGACCTAATTGTCAACAAATGAATACATTATTCAATGGCACCCTTGAAGAAAACTACACAAATGGTCTGCCACCAGCAACATCCAATTTGTCGCTGACATACAAGTTACCATCAGTAGTCAGCTCAATAGCTACTATGGTCAGAGAAATTACCCTGCCCATACCATGAATTGCGATAGAAGTATCTACCGATTTTGAAGTAGCAGCCTCTAACGAGAGTTTCTCCGGTTTAGAACAAAATATTTTGACAATTTCATGAAGACTCGATGCAACCCCCTTCCTATAGAGGCACGAGTCGTTGATCAAACCAAGATAAGTACATTATGACCGTCGCAAAATCCGAAGGAGAACATTGTCAGCTGTCTGACAGACGCCTTCATATTAGTGGTGATCAAACCCAAAAATCCCCATGCATGATGGAGTACATGGTCTCCTACAATTGCATATACCGAGGTTGGTATATCATCATTATTCAGTGTCACCGTAGATGATAGTACCACATTAATACTTGTTATATGTATCCATCAATGTAGGGTTTTTCTCAAACCCAATTACACCAAAAACACCATCAACACTCATGCAGGTCAACCCAAGCGGAGTTCATCTATCACATCATATCCTTCAAGGATCGGATATAGCCAATTGATGGATCGTCCCTCAGTCTAACCCTGCATGGCTAACACCCCAACCATAGTATCCAAGGCTAGATCCTTATGCATGAATGATGTTTCAGTTATCAACGTGGGTAATGACACTTCCTCGTACACCACCATTTAGAACTCAGGTATGAGTAAGTGCGGTTCATACCTGTTTAAATGACCCTCGGATACCTTTCGGGGGACCAGAGAAATAAGTCATGGATATGAAGCTTCACGCTATCAACCATAAGTTCGAGCGCATGCTTAGGAAGGCCTGACAAGATATTTCTTCATCTTTCCTATTGGAAACACCATGAGATCATATGCATAAACTGCCTAGCAATGTTCTTGTTTACAATGGAGAGACCGATCCGGAACAATTTCCAATGACTTATCATTAAGTCATGGAATTACAAAGCATTCATCCCAATATAAAGTTCAATTTGGTAGGATCTTACCTTGAGGGAAAGGTGTTGCAATGATTCAAGTCTTTGCCTCAAGGACAGTTTGTCAATTTTTATGCCTTCGATCGAAGCATGTTAACCCATTGCTATCAGTTGAAAAATATCACCAAAATCATACCGCATTTGCTGAACCTTTGGCAGAGTCATGATGAGTTGACTGCAGCCTTTTACATGCATTACACGGGAGAGAGTATGGAAGTTGTAGACATTGAGGACTTAATGGTTATCTCAGGGTATATAACTGGTAAAACCATCGAGAAGTTATGTGAAAACTCATGGCTAATTCTCCCACCACCATTTAACCGGTCTAGGGCATTGTGGAAATATGCGATAAAGAGGAAGAAGCAACTAAATGTAAGAGAGAAAGTGACAAGATTGATCTGAGCAAGCCTACCATCAAAGCCTCGCTCGGGAGGATACACCCTTCTATCACATCTGAGGATATATATATATATCCTCATCGTCAATTGGCATATGAGGCCATTAAATGACTATTATGAATTTCACAAAGATCAAGGACATGCCACAAAATAATATTTTCAGCTGAAGTATGAGATTGAAAGATGCATTGAATGCGGAATGCTTCAAAAATATGTTCTTCCTTTTAGGGAAAGGAAAGATCAGCCAAATGATTGAGGCCAAGAGCATAATCCAAATTGAAGAAAGTGAGGCAATGATCGACAACGGGGTAAAGATCCATAAGATGCCTATAAACTAACAAATAACAGGGCAGTGAATGTAATCAATGGGACGATTAGAATAAACCAGATCGCAAGCAAGAGTTCAGATTGAAACAGGAACCCCAACACATCCTAAAAACAAGTGCTTTAAGATGGTTGATTCTATCACCTTCTCAAATGCTGGTGTGGTTCCCAATTATGCCACACACTGTGATCTTATGGGGATATCTACCGGCATTAGGGATGCCTTGGCCAAGAGGGTTTTCATTGATAGTGGGAGCGAAGTTGAGGTCATGTTCGTTATCTTCCTTAACCAGCTAGGACTTAGTTGGGAGAAATTGCAAAAAAAAAATTACATTACCCTTATTGGGATTCACCGGTTGAGAAGAATTATCGATCGACGTAATCTCATTGTCGGCTACCATTGGTGACATAGAGAAGAGTAGGACAATCAACTGCAACTTTATCGTTGAGGACGCCCCTCAACTTTCAACGTAATTCTTTCTAGTCCATGAATGAACCAAGCCAAAGCTATTTGGTCCAGCCAATAATGGCATCACTTTTGTATAAGGGGAACATGTAATGGCTCAACATTGCATGATGACAATTTGGAAAGAAATCAACAAGATAAGAATAGTTAGTGTGATCCATGGAGACGCTACCGATGCCTCACCTACCAACATAAAAAATGTCTGTATGATCATCGGGGTCCGTGGAAACTGGTAAAGCTTTACTAGCTCGGGTGAAGCAACAACTACAATTTTTACTTGATGAGTATTTCGATATTTTTTTCGTGGAATGTTTATGATTTGATAGGGGTACCAAAAAATTTGGCGGTACACCACCTCGACATTAACCCCACAATCATAGCGATAAAATAGAAGACAAGAGTTTGTACCCCTAAAAGAGGAGCAAACATCAAAGAGGAAGTAACAAAGCTTCTCAAGGTGGGCATGATTGAGAAAGTAATCCATCTAGAATGACTGAAAAATATAGTTATGGTCAAGAAGCATGACGGGGAATGGAGAATATGCATCGACTTCATCAATATAAACTAGTGTTGTAAAGATAGCTACACGGTCCCTCAATCAATCATCTCGTTGAAATATTACTGGATACGAGGTATTAACATTGTTTATGCCCACAAAGGTTACCACCAGATACTAATGGAAGAGGAATGCAAGGAGAATTCTTCGTTCATCACCGACATAGGGACATTCTGATACAAGAATATGCCATCAGGACTCAAAAATACCGAAACCACAAATCGGCATCAGGTGGATAAAATTATTAAGAGAAAAGTGTGTTTTTAACCCTATATTTTGGTCGAAAGTGTAGAACTAACCTTGTAAAATCTGAAAGTGCAAAATTAACCATATGTTTTGGTCAAAAGTGCTAATTTAACTCTGGAAACCAAATTGTGGCCGGAAATCTTTAAAGTGACCATTATACCTCTTTGAAAAAAGAAATTTTTAGAAAAATATGAAAAGACAACATTACCCTTCCTAAAAAGTGCTCAAATGCTTCCATCGGTCAACGCCGCAGGTCATCACCGGTCAACGGTGGTCAACTTTGGTCAACAGTGGTCAACGCCCGGTCAGCAGTGGTTAACGTCGGACCGCCACCGGTTGATGGTGACCGGGTTAGATCAGTACTTTTATTAATAAGACATGGTTAGATAAGCATTTTAGTAAAAAAATTCAGGGTTAAATTTGCACTTATGTAAATATGATAGGGTTAGATCAGCACTATCATAAAAAAAATCTTTTTGAGGAAAGCCCACTCCTTATAAATATGCCTTCATTATAACTTCATAATTTAATGTATCATAAATATACTTATAATTTGTATGCTTTCGATTGGAAGTAAGAAACTTGGGTAAATACTTTCCGAAAGAAATTCATAAATTTCGGTAAATAATTTCCTTACGAAATACGATAACTTTGTAATTAGAAATCGACACATATTGCTACTCGAATACTTCTACGGATAGAGTCAACTTTTCATTATGGAGACTGAATTTGTATATTCCCTTTGTGCAAGATAAATTGATATATTTTAACTTTTGGAAGTCAAACTAAATCAAATTCGATCATTCAATTTTGTTATTATATATGCAAGACTATTATCATACAAATGTTGTTGAATTCATTATCACATATATTTTTAAATTATTATTTTTTCAGATTTTTTACACACACGAATAGAGAAATTAAAGTAGTTGAAAATTGTTTAAATTGACTTCCAAATGTCAAAATTTGCTAATTTATCAGGGATAGAGGGAGTATTGAAAATTAATTAAAATTTAACATACAAATTATAAATATATTTATCATACATTAGATTATGAAGTTGTACTTTACCAATGATTAATGAAATATATATACCTTATTTTTCAAATAATAACTAAATTATGAAGTTTTATGAAGACATATTTATAAGGAGTTGACTCTCCTCAAAAAAATATATAATAGTGCTAATCTGACTCTATCTTTTTTAAAAGAAGTGCTAATTTAACCTTGTATTTGTTACTAAACTACTGATCTTACTATGTCTTATTAATAAAAGTACTGATCTAACCCGCCCACCATTAACCAGCGGCAGCGACCGACGGCGGTCCGGCGTTGACCATTGTTGATGGGCATTGACCACATTGACCAGTGTTGACTGGCGGCAAAATCTAGCGGTATAATGGTCATTAAATTTTGGTTTTAAACCCCAGAGATATTTTATCTTTTTATATTAGATCAACGCCTGAATTCCTTTAGTCAACGCCGAAATAGTGCAATTTTGGTATATCTGCCCATTTCTCCAAAACATAGGGTAAGATTTGCACTTTCAAATTTTATAAGGTTATTTCTACACTTTCACAATTTAATTGGGTTATTTTTCCACTTTTGCCTATTTTTTATTTTGAAATTCTTTTATGTAAAGTCTAAGTCTTGGAAAGACGGTATTTCCTTAGACTTATGTACAAACGGAGTTTAATTAGAATAATAAAATGTAAAATATTTCGACAAAATTTTGGGGGAAAACGTCTTTACATAAGCATATGAAAGGATGAGGTTGAATTAGAATTATATAAAGTTAGAAGGTTTTAGTTGAAATATTAAAAATTTATTATGCAACGTGTAGTAGTTATAAGTTTATGACCCAGTTAATGCAACCCAAAAAAATATCTTAATATCTTCTAATTTTCAGTTTAAACCTTGGTTTTTATATAATTTATGGAAAGACCGTCTTTCAAGAGACTACTCAAAGGTTTTAGTTGCAATATTAAAATTGTATTATGCAACGTGTAGTAGTTATAACGTTTATGACCCAATTAATGCAACCCAAAAATTGTATTTTCATTTCTTTTAATTTTCAGTTTAAACCTAATGTGTCGTTTTACACCAAAAATAAATTGAGCTATAAGCCAAAACTTTCAGTTCAGGATTCTTCGATCGGTATGGGCATACCGACCAGTATAACTGCGAGCAAGTTCGTTTTTCAAGAGATTTGCGATATTTTTTCTTAATCTTTAATCTGCGAATTTGTAGCCAATGTAATTAGAGGAGGATAGTGAATAAGAAAAATCAAAAATTGAGTAAAAAAGAGAATGGAAAATTGTTACAGATTGCAAAAAAAAAAAAACTATGATAAGAAAATTCCGGTTCCAATCAATTCCGTACTGGTTTTCTATCTCGAACCTTGATGCAAAAATGACTTTAAATGCATGCAAACAAACTGGTTATAGTTGCAAACAATCAATCTTTCCTTACCTTTTAGATAATTAGGAGGACGTCTCACCAACTATTTCTATAACTAACATATAACCTAAGAGATGTTCTATAGACTTAATATGCTAGCAGCATTAAGAATGAGAAAGACCCAATTCATAACCAAAAAACTCTGACGCGTGATTGTTAAATTAAGACGGTTGTTCCCTACCACTGATTGAACTGAAATCACAATTACGGATGATTGGTTCAATTGGTATTAAATCAACTAACATGCTATCAAACATTGGTCACTACTCAATAACATGAAAGCAATCATAAATATTATAATCAAGAACAACAATGCAAGCATGCAATCAAAGGATTAAAAGCTAATTAGATCTCACGAGAATCGACGCCAATAATTCCTTGATCTTTACCGGAAAAGAGGAATTTAGCTAAAAAAACATAATTGAATTAACAATAAAAAGCATAAAAATAAATGATGAAAATTGTCTGAAATACTGAAAAACTCAAAAACCAAATATTGGTCTGCGCAGCATTTGACTGTCTGCATATGATTGTGTGTGCGTGAATAATGTCTTGCTCGTACGAATGAGAACCCAAAATGTATGGAAAATTACTACACCCAAGATATATAAGGAATAAAATATGTCTTTCCTTATCTATTTAAAATTCAAAGAGATAAATATAATATTCTCTCCTACAATTTAGAAATCTTCAAATCAATCCAGATTCTTTTCCAACTGCATTTTGACTTGCCATAATTTCAGCCTGAATAATCCATCGGTTGTCCAACATCTCCATATTTTTCTCCTCTTCCATCTTCAAGTACAAATGGCGATTTCCTTCATGTTTCCGGAATACTGATTGGTATGGGCATACCGACCACAAACTGCAGGAACTTGACAATTCAACCTCTAAATCTCGAAACTACAATAACATTCCAACTATCATAAATATCCAAGAATTTACACAACATTTCAGCTCAAAACAACCCAAAATACATGGTGAAATCAACCCAATCAAACTACCCCACACTTAGATTATTATAGCACTCGAGCATATGCAAATGCAAAACATAAATGTAACCGTGAGACTCAAAAAACTAAGCATCCTTAAAATAAAAAAACCATCACAGTTAGAATCAAAACACAACCAACCATCATACCACAAATCATTCCCCATTGCTTATAAAATCACATCACCCTCACATTCTAGTAAAAATATGCAATAAAATCCAGCCTCACCAAGTTCACTCTTCATCTCTCAAAATCATAATTAGATCAATCAAACAAATCATATTCAATACACATCACAGCAGGTTTGTAAATACCACTATCTCCACCGTAATAATTGAACATTTGAGTACAAATCAATGAGGCCTTTATCAAGGTTGTAACAGGGCTAGGGTCAAAGAGGTAGGATAAAGGGAATACGAGGCTAAAAATCCGAGAATATGCAAGTAATTCATTATCGCCCTCATACTCATCTATGTACATACTTCAAATGAAAATGCAACATTGATAAGCAATGAAGTATAAACAACACTACCAAGAACTAAACCGTGCCCATATTACTCCCAAAAATTTACAACCCAAATATACTACTGACCATATTTTTAATTATTTTTTCCGGTTTATTTTTCAGTTTCTTTTCTTTGAATATTTTTTCTGGGCAGCAGCTTTACATTATTTTTTGGGCATACAAGAACAATAATATCATGCCAAAACTATATATATCCCCAATAAATGTAAGTCCAAAACACTCCATGCTCCAACATGTATTAGCACAAAAATCTCAACCATATCTAACCCATCATGCAATTCCAATTCATATCCCAAGCAA
>JAULKM010101019.1:0-10310 GCA_032355605.1 Rubia tinctorum | reverse complement strand
CTAACCTTGCACGACCGTGTGTCAACAGTGGGGTTGGGAGTATTTCTTTTAAAGTTTACCGGGGGATTAAGAACCCTACATGACATTCAACATGGGTTATATTGCACCATTCAAAGAATCAACTCTCAATATACACTCTTGTATCTCTTGTATTTTGGTGTTTTCTCTGTTGTTTATGACTTGTTCCCTCTGTGTATATTTTTAACGCGTCTGCTCTGTTTTCGCCATGCAACTGGAGCAAGAGGAGTTGAACTCTGATCTCGCGTCACGCAGGAGCTGGAGCTGGCTAATGTCGATTCATTAAGGATCTCACGGCGGACCTCCAACGTAGTCGAGCCCGTGCTGGCTCCCTTGAGGGCGACCTCAAGCACTCTCACTTTCGGGCTGCAACTCTCGAGGGTGATCTAGAGCTTGAGCGTGGCGTCAACGACTCATTGCAGATGGCTGTGGATAGGCTCGAAACCCAAGTCAAGTCTCTCCGAGCTTTCAAGGAATGGTGTTTACCTTGGGATTCCTTAGCATTTATGCTAAGGTTGTCTAGAGCCGCAAGGCTTCCGAGTTCCTCCTGGGCGCCGTGATGGAGGCCTTCGAACGGGGAGAAAATGCCAAGATTGGAGCTACAGTACGTGATGATGGGGGTGGATGCAATTAGGGAGGACGCATTTTGGAAATGCTTCATCTACATTTTAAAATATTTTTAAATGGTTACAAACAAGAAACGCATTATGAAAATGCGGTTTATCCGTATTTTGATATAGTTGCACTTACAATCACTAATCAATTATAAAAGGTTGTTGGCAAAAACTATAACCAAAAATCTATTCTGTTCTCGCAGTTTGTTGTCGATTCATCGAAAATATTAATGCAGTAATATTTCTAACCCAAATTTAAGAAATAATAATAATAATAATAAATGAGTTCATATGAAAATTATATTTTATTTAAATTCGACCTATATAAAACTCGAAAAATAATATTATAATATTTTTATACAAATAATAATTAAAATATAAATTATTTTCAAAATAATTATAAATCATAATTCAATTACAATAGTATATAAAGTAACATCATTTCTATTTATAATATAAAATAATAAATTAATGATTTTATATGAAAATAATATTGTATATATTTATATCAAAATATTTTGAATTTCAACAATTTAATAAATAATATTATTACTAACAAACGAGTTCATATGAAAATTATAATTTTATTTAAATTCAATCTATATACAACTCGAAAAATAATATTATAATATTTTTATACAAATAATAACTAAAATATTAATTTTTTAAAATAATTATAATCCATAATTTAATTACAATAGTATACAAAATATTTATATTTATATAAAATAATATAACATATTTTTTATTTATAATATAAAGTAATAATTTTATAATTTTATAAGAAAATAATATATTTATATTAAAATATTCTGAATTTCAATTATTTAAGAAATAATATTTATTATTAAAAAAAGAAATGAAAATATTTAACGTGAAAGACGCATTCATAAAATGCATCCTTACAAATTTTCTTTTATTTTATACTTCTTGTAATAAAGAAAATCCAACAAAAAATTTAAAAAAAAATTTAAAAAACCCCGAGGGTGCATTCGAAAAATGCGCCCTCCCCCTTTATTTCCACATTAAAAAATAAAATCTAAACGGCATCCGACATTTTAAAATCATCACCCTTAAAAGCAAGCACTCGATATTAGTCACCTCATCAATAGGATGAAGATACCTTTTTCTATTCCAACTTTGTTGCCCCATCCTACTGGTGCTGGCAAGTTTGAGTTGTTTATCCACGTACCACATTTCAAGAAACATGACCTTTTTATTTTTATTTTATTGAAACCTGACAACACGAGGTAAATACCAATGTAGTAAAAAATAATTAATCTCGGCTCATAACTGAGGTAAAATTAATTTTTACATTGATTTTTATTAGGAAATCAAAGGTTAATAGTGCAACCAAAACCAATTTAAAACGTGATTGAGATCAGTTTTTGAACGGGCCAACCCATTAAACGTTGTTGTGTAGCTGACATTGATCAGACCGACACCAAGGGTGAGTTTGGCCGATGTCACCGGTCCCTCCTAGCTCACCTTTTTTCATTTCAAAGATGGTTCGAAATCAATTAAAGGTGATTCCGCCTTTAATTGAAATCGACTAAAGCCGGTTCTAATTGTAGAACTGCCTTTAATTTTACACTTATAATTTTTCATTACACTTATAATTTTTCATTACAATCATAATTTTTCTAAATTTTTCCCTTCACGCTTACACGCCTCTCTCTAGCAAATCTCTCCCCACCTTAAACCCTAACCTCCACGGCTGCCACCCTGAAGCTGTCGCCCACCCTCCACCATCGGCCCTCCATCCACCGCTGAAATTCGCTCCCTAAACCCTAACTTCCACCGCATCCACCCACTTTGCTCCATCCACTGCTGAACCCGACGCCTTCTGCCGCTGAACCTGATGCCTTCCACCAATGTAGATCTATCTTACACCGCAGCACTAAGCCCTCCGCCACTGCGGATCCGTCCTCCACGGTGCTGCTAGGTCATCTTCGTCGTTGAGCTGCCATCCACCATCGTGCCGCTAGGTTATCAGACATCGCTGGGTCAGGCTTTGCTTCGCTTGAGGCTTTGCTTGGGCTTTGCTTCAGGATTTTTCTCAAATCTAGCTTTCCTTCATTTTTCTCAAATCTCCGCTTGACAGCTTCTTCTTTTAGAGGCTCAGAAATAGGTTCCCAATCCAGAACCTTTTTCGGACCCCAAATGAAAGCGATTTTGGAACCATCTTTGATCAAAATCAATCAAAGGCGAAGTGAGAGGAAGTGGTTCTAAAGTTCATTGTCTGATTCGATAGAATCTCCTTTAATCTCCCCTTTCTCCTCTAGTCTTGGTACTGAACCGACATCTGATGTATCGACATGATGTTTAAAAAATTTACCGAAAGCGAACTCGATATCGGCTCTGGTTTTGATTGTGAATGTAAACCTAGATGTGAATGTGAACCTAGACTCTTGAATATCAAATTACAAATAAAGAAAAACAAAGATACTACAAATATTACATGACTAAATTCTACAAATATATTTGAAAAACATATCTGGAATCTCAAGATCAACCTTTTAAATGAAATTCAAGAAAATTATATTTAGATGTTAGGTACAAATCAAAGAGATGTAGTAGAAAACCAATGAAAAAATAAGGAGAAGCTGGAAAACTTTAAACTCTTCACGATGTCGACATTGAGGTCTTCAAAGCTCTCGGTATGGAGGTACTGAGAGGTAGCCAATGTTGGCTCCATACTGGTTGGCTAAATAAAATTCATTCTCAAAGCATCTTGATGGTAGTGTTCGGGCAGAGCTTGCTAATTCCAGTCGTCCTCATCCTTTGGCTATAGTAGTTGTAAATCTGGTGGTTTGAGTTCATGTATGGGAAGAAAAATATGGTGGCATGAGTTATTGTTTGGAGGGAGAAGTGGAGGCATGAATTCATGTTTGGAGGGAGAAATTGTGGATTGCGTTGATGGTGGGAAGGAGAAATGAGTGTTTTGGACATGAGGTAATTTTGGAGTTTGGAGAGAGCTAGGGTTTGGCTGAGAGGGTAATGTAGAGTTAGGAAATACTAGGTTTACACACTTATATGGTAAACAATTTAATGGTTGAGATTAAACATATGAACGTTTAAGATATATCTAAATGGATGAAGTGATTTTTAATTTGAAAACACTAATTTAATAATAAAAAAAGAGGTCAATGGTTGCTAAATTAGGGTCAAACCTTAGCTATAATTTAAAGTCAAATATGATTCTAGCTTATTCAAGTTCATTTAGCTCATGAAGTAATAGAGACCCCCGATTAATTGAAATCAAACCATAGTTTGTAGTGGTCAAATATGAAACAACGAATATGCCTTGACCTTCGTTTAGTGGAAGTGAAACCTGGACAATTAGCGTTCATATATATATATATATATGTGTGTGTGTGTATATATATAGTTCTCATTAATTAAGCGTTGACCTCGATTATTTGAAGTCAAACCTTATTCACGTATATTTAGATCGTGAAGTATTAGTAGACTTCTAATTTATTGAAGCCAAATCTTCTTCATATTAGTGTTAGTTTATGGACCAAGAAGTGATGGTTGACCATATATTAGATAAAGTCAAACTTAAGTTTGTAGTGGTCAAATATAAAACAACGAATATGGTTTGACCTTCGGTTAATGGAAATCAAATCTAATTTCAACTAATTAATTAACTAATATTATTAATCTTTTTTTAATCTTTGGTTGCTTACATCATTTTCTTCTCCAAACGTTGTTAGTCGGGATATACATTGCAACTCCATCTCCGATCGCCGGATTCTTCCTTCTTCAAAAGTTGTGGATTTGATGACCTTATCCTGTCAAATTGTTAAGTATCTCCTGGGATCCTAGTTATCAAGATGCCCTCTTCTGGTGTTCTTCATTCAATCCTTCATTTGATGATGCTTGTAAAAGTTGCAAATATACATTAATAGTTGCAAGGAAAACGCTCCTGGATCATCCGAAAGTGGGGGGAAGAAAACATCAGAATTGCAGCGGGGCAATCAGGTGACCAATCTGAGCCCAGAGATTTCTACCAATTCTAGCCTTCTTTAAAATCATGGCTGGATCAGCAATGGTTTTCCATTACCAAATTATTGAAGAAGAAAGAATCCAGCGATCTCCCAAGAGCACTTATTATTGTCCCTGAGAAGGGCTCCATCCAAAGTCCATACAATTGCATAATCAAAAGGGGCCGAGAGTTTGTTATCTATTGTTGGCCGTAGATGTGTGCGTGTGATTGTGATAGAAGTTGTCCGAGGGTTGGAGATTCAGAATTGAAGAGTGCGGCTAGGTGGGATTTTTCTTGCGGATTGGAGGAAAACCATAGAAAGGTGGTGTTATTAAGGATCTCTGCGGCAACATTGTGAATAATATTCCTCAACGATTTGCGACCACTCTTGATCAAAACCATAACTTTAAGCCAGGGATTTGCGGCAAGACCGGGTATATCATAGATTGAGTTAGCTGTGAAGCTTCAATCGTCGGGAATAAAACTTAGATTAGCACCTCCAGCTACACTTTGAAGCATTAATCCACGCATGTGCTGTAGTGTGGACAAAACTTATATTACCAAACAACCGTATGGAGCCCTTCTCAGGATCCAAAAGAATTGCTCTTGGGATTTTAATCGTTCATGTTGTGTTCACATTCAGAGCGGTGAACGCAGCAGCGACAAAGGAGACGGTAAAAAAGGTAAAGATAAAAGAGATTAATTTTACTGAATAATAAGTAGCTAAAATTATACTTAATGAATGAATGAGAATATACTAGATGAATGGCTAATGTTACAAAATGGTGTACAAATAAGGGTGTTTATAGATCTCTTATATCCTTATATATGTATCTATATATATATATATGTGTGTGTATAGAGAGAGGAATGGCTAATTTTACAAAATGGTGTACAAATATGGGTGTTTATAGATCCCTTATATCCTTATATATGTATCTATATGTATAGAGAGAGGAGGGTTTAGGTGAGACAACCTATTTATTCGAGACAATAGTGTTATGTAAGATGAAACCTGAGCCATTGGATTATTTAATTTGATGGTTAGAGTGATCAATTAAATATATGAGAAGATTAACATTGAGGTCACATTTTCGGGTTATAATCTCAGTGTCGGGCCACAATTTTAGGTTTTAACATTCTTCTTATGGTGGGCTGAAATAGCTTCGCATTGCAGTCCGTACTATAGTCACCATTGCATCTAGCTGTCCCAGTGCTTCGGTTCATATTTGCATCCTCTTGGAGACTAGTATTCAACCAACTATTATAATGAAATTGCTTCATTATTTAGTGTTTCGAGTGCTGATTATGCCTAGAAGATGTATTCCTCACCCGACTGCTTACTCTTGGAATGTTCTCGATCGGTTATACTCTTCAAGTAAAGAGCCAATTTAAGGGATTTTGATGTTTGTTTGAATGGTTTATGGTGGTTTACAACTCCATGAATAAGTTCACCTACTCTTTCGTGATCAAAGTATCCAGTTTACTTTCAGCTCGCGATTCAGGAAAAGGTAGCATCCGTATCCGTTCATGGGATGGTATTGTAGTCGGAATCTGCTAAAGCACTTGTGTGGTAATGGTATTGAACGCAATGTGCTTTTGACGGAAATGTATTTAGCACACTGTGTTTTTCCTATATTTTGGTGGGGTTTCTATCTAGTATTATAATTTAATTTTATATACATTATGAACAAGATGACTGTATAGACTTAATTACTGTTATGAACAAGATGATGACCCCAGTACCATTTTTTTTTCTTCAAAAAGACAACCTTAGATATCAAATGTTCATAATTTTTGAAATGCATGTTATTGCTTACAGGAAGTGTCAGCTGGGAAGACCTATCCTATCCAGGTTGCATTTTGTTTTCATTATAATTCACAGGTGCTACAAGCTTACCTTTTAGGTACTTCAACTTAAGGTTATATGTTCTTCAAGTTAATCTCACCGCTTGTAGGTGCTACGAGCCGTGGTTGTAGGTGATTCAAGTTTCAGAGATTTCTTAAGTTAAATTTTTAGGTTCTCCTAACTATTCTCATAGGTGTTTCACATTTAGCATGAAGGTACGTTAAGATAAACGTGTAGATGGTTCAAGTTATACTTGTATGTGATTCAACTCACACTCGTAGGTGTTTAAAGTTATAATTCCGGAGTCCTTTGAGTTTAACTTGTTGGTATTTCAAGTATTAACTCAAAGGTGCTTCAAGTTTACCTTGTAGGTTGTTTAATTTAAGCTCGTAGGTGCTTCAAGATATTCTTGTAGGTGCTTCAAGTTATAACTAAAAGGTGTTCTAAGTTTAATTTGTAAGTTTTCCAAGTTATGCTTGTAGGTGCTTCAATTTATACTTGTTGGTGCTTCAGTATATAACTCGAAGGCGATTCAAGTTTAGCTTGTAGGTTTTCCAAAGTATACATATTGGTGTTTGATTTTATGGTTGTTGGTGCTTCAACTTATGCTTGTTGATCCAAGCTATAGTTGAATATTTATTTCACACATCCTTTCCTTGGTTATCATTCTTCAGTACGTGCCCCGGTTGTTCGTGATATTTATTTTTAATGTAAAGATTCGGAAAAACACCAGAATCGTGGTAAGGACTGCTTGGCAAGTGGCAGCATATAATTTGATTATCTTCATGTTGGCTAGTCTCGTAAGCACTAATTGCACTTGTTTCTTCTCATCTTTCCCTTTTTTAAGGGTACCTATTTGTTTGAAATTTTCTATTTCATTTTGCATGTTTTGGGTGCCATATGGTATCCGATGCCCTTTGAGAGGCATTTTTCTTGCTGTGGGATCATATGTCATAAAGAAAAGAATATACAAAGTCATTACACTATCATATTCTTCGATTGGTTTAAGTAAGGACGTGGGAAGGATTATTGGAGAAAACATACCAAGGCCTTTGAATTGTGCACGCTGAAGAAATTTGAGTTTGGCCTATTTGCTGACGCTTTCAACGATCAAGTAACATCAACAATTTTAGATGCTCTAAAGACTCTTTTACTGCCTTTGGTTTGGCCTGAGGAACCATTAGCAGCGGAGAACAATTACCAATGGAGGAGGTGAAAGAGAGGAAGGGGTTTGCGGCGGAGTAAGACCTTCAATGACGGAGTCAGAGGAGAATCTAAAGTTAGATCGGTTAGGTGTTATTTATTGAGTTTTTAGTTATTAAATGTAGGCCTTTTCATCAAATTATTTGGATGAATAAGATTTAGCCTCACATAATAGACATGTCTCACATAAACATCCGGTCTCACATGATCCCACTCTCTCTAGATTTACGAAAACATTTTAATGTGAACAATGAGAGTAATGCAAAATGCAAGTTACAAGAAAATTTCCGATCTCAGGAATTGTAATTAAATAGGTGGTAATAACCCTTAAATAAAGGAGAACTCAAATTTTATTCTTTTTTTAAAATTTGATTTTAAAGATAATAATAATTTAGAGTGATCTGATGAATATCTTGGCATCTGCAATTGTTTCATCGAACATATCACATATTTTGGTTAGGGTAAAATTTATGTACTTCACAGTTACAAAAAGTATTTTTTAATGGAACCATAGGTCATATATGAAATAATTTAAATTAGTATCACATGTTGCTAATATATCACACAACACATATCAATGTGTCATAAATTCATGTCGTTACAACTATTATTGTTAAATACTACGTATAATTAACAAGATAATAATTTAGTGATGCCAAGTGTGTAAACTTACTTGCGACTAAATGTCATAAAATATTCGTGAACCAACATGTGTCACTATTTGCGAAGTGTCGCTTAATATGACGTAAACAACCGTGTCACTTTATGTAAATGCTGCATAATGTGTCGTAGATATTAATAAGTCACTACACATAAATGGAGCAAAATATGTTGGAAAAACACACGCATCACTAAGTTTAAATGATGCATAATATGTAGCAAATGTCTATGCGTCATAATAGTTTAAGAATGAAATATGTCTTATAATTTAACGACACTTAGGTTAGTGAGAAAATAGTGTTACTTAATTAGTGGCATGATTAATATTTTGTGTAGCAAAAAAACTACATGGGTATACGTGAAACAATAACAAGTGATACAAAATGTGTCGCAAAATCAATTCACGAGACAATATCAGTAATAAGCGTCACATTTTGCATGTTGCGAAAGGTTATGTTTGTTGTAGTGAGATAAGATCCTAAGAATTAGGGTCCTATCAGTCCCTTTGGTCCGTTAATGATGCCTTATGATGGTAAATATTTTTGCATAATTTCCCAGTTGAAGTGCTGAGTTGCTGTAGGGTTTTGATATCGAGGTTTCCTTTCGGTGGTAGATTATACCAAGCAGAATATTGTCTAAGAATTGGCTTCGAAGGTCGTTTCCACTAATGATACATATTTTTTTTAAAGGATGATAAACAAAAACAATTTTATTTGAAAATTATGGCACAAATTGTACTTCCAATAAAGCCCGATCTTTATTTTCCGAGTTCTATATGTGCTTGTGCTGTTGGTTATATCTTTGGAATGTGAGAAAAAACTTCACACATGAAGTCTACCAGCTTTAAATTTGAGATTATGGAAATCTCTTGACACGAATGAATACAATGAATCTCTTTTAAAAAACAATATTAATGAACAAGCAAAAACTTTTAAAAAACCAAAGCTACATTATCAATAACCTCGCCAATCACTTTGATTAAACCAATTAATCTCACCCATTTTTAGAAACTGAAGTGTATTTCCCAGGCATTGTAATCGGGGTGCAACTTTACCGGAAATTAATATCGCTTTACTTTAGACAGAGGACTCAAATCACCATACGATAATATGATTCTGTAGGATCTAAAAACGAGGGATGAATATCACAAGATTAAGAGGAACTTTCATTAGACAGGGCCGGTCCAATGTATTTTGAGGGCCAATGCAAAAAAATTATTTTGGGCCCTTTATATATATATATATATATATATATATATATATTTTTTATACTGATATAAAAATGTAGAAATAATATTTATTGGAGATTGGAATCTACCCAAGTGCAATGCTAGGAGGCTCACCCCACGCCTGTTTTATTTTTATTAGAATATTAAAATTAATACAAGATAGAGTGGGACATAAAACCAATATTCTACTCCCTCTGTCTCAATTCAAGTTGCAATTTAACTATTCATTTAACTATTCATTTAGTCAAAAATTTTCAACTTTGACCCTAAAATTGAATCGGTATATAAGTATAAATACTATTGTGTGATATATTGTTAGATTCGTTATTACATATATTTTCAAAATATCAAATTTTTACAAGTTTTAATTATCCTTAATGAAATATATTAAGGATCAAAAAATTTTCAAGTCAACTATAAAAAGTCAAAAGGTGAAACTTCAATTGGGACGGAGGGAGTAAAAAATATTACATTACTTGAATCATCATCTAACATAATAATCCGAAAAGATTGATCAAGGTTAATAACACCGTGCACCAATCCTCGCCTATCTTGCTCTTTCTCTGTACATAAAAAATAATTGTTACTCTAAGATATTGAATGGAAAATTGTGATTTTTAAAAAATAAAAAGAAGTGTTCTCTACATGCTGGATACTCACAAAAATGGGTTCAAAGCAAAGAGTTTCTTCACAAAATTGTTGTACCTGCACTTTATTTTATATGACTTCTTCTTGCACTTTTAGAGG
>JAULKM010101018.1:7500-10310 GCA_032355605.1 Rubia tinctorum | reverse complement strand
TCTGGTCCTCCGCTGCTGTTATGTGACAACAGTAGCGCCATCTTCTTAGCTCAGAATCCAGTTGCTCACAAGCGGGCAAAGCACATCGACATCGATTATCACTTTGTTCGGGAGCTGGTTGCTTCTGGAAAGCTACATGTTGCTCATGTTCCTACTGCTCTTCAGATTGCGGACATCTTCACCAAGGGGCTCTCTTGTACGCTGTTCGAGTTCTTCAGATCCAAGTTGTGCATCGGCGAGCATCCGACGATTCGCTTGAGGGGGGGTGTTAGACTAAATCAATTAGAAGATTAGATTTTATTTTATTTTGTTTAGAGTTAAACTTGGACTCTTCTACCTTTATGTCCTGTACTATATTTATTCTCCTGATCATCAATAATAATCATTACGGGAAATCATTCTTTCACTAACAAACTAACAAAGTTCCTTGATCTAAACATAACTGCAATATCCAAATTACTACACTAAAATATAGCTAGGCCTCCAGACCTTCCTATTGGATCAACATATTCTGCCTTATCGTACATTGAATTGTCCTTCCAAGCATTCAAGCTTTTTTTTGTCCCATCGTCTCCAAAAGACATAGTATGTCAGGCTTCTTATGTCTCACCAACTGGTTGATCTTCTTTTTTGTAGAGGCATTGTTAATTTCTCTACAGTTCTATGAGTGTGCTCTCATAGGTTTTCGGGAATTTTTTTTGGTACAATTCCCACAAAACCTTCAAACTTTTCAATTCGCTCATTACTTGATTCTGATACTAGGATGTTTTCCACATGAATACCTTTGTTAGGGATAACTCTTCATGTGAAAAATATAGTTCTTCCTCTAGCTCTATCCTGATGAGTTTACTCGATTCTTTCTCCATTCAACCTGTCATTTGACAACTTAAATTTGTTAAATATAAACATAAACCTTGCTTACACCACTCCTGATTCTCATCTTCATCCAGCTCCTCATATTGCATCATTATCCTTATTTTGCTTCATTGTTTTCTAAAGCACAATTGGTTCTAAGCTGAAGATCTTTTCTTCATTTTCCTTCCAGTCATATGTCGTTGCAGTTTGTTGAATTCCACGCTTCCTTCGCCCGATTTTTTCTTCACTAGCTTTGCCTATTGCTATCTGATTATCTTCCTAGGTCTTCTACACATCATTCTTGTTTCCTGTTTTCCTTTGTTTCTCCAATACTTGTTGTGTATTGAAAATTTTTATTTATTCCACCACGATCATCCTTTTTTAGAGTTTATTTTGGTTATAGTGACTTAAATTTAGCAGCTTGTTTTTCCATGAGTCTCTTGCTTCTTCTTTTTGAATATTCAGGCATTCCCTCGAGTTGTACTAAATTAAGAACCCTATAACTATTCATCTTTGGTTGAGTTTCCTCTACGACATAGACTCTACTCAGATTAAGAAGATCTGCCACAACACTACTCTAAACCTCATCATCTTGCACCTGAAGTAGCTGTTGAGATGACTGCTTAGCAAATGGTGTAAGACCCAAACTGCCATTTGAGTTGTTGCATGTTGGTACTACTAAAAAACTCTTGAATCTGTTGTTGATTATTATGAAATTCCTGGTTTTGAAATTGATCTACTTCAACCATCTCGATAGGCTAAATTGCCAATGCCACACTTCCATTCTGTTCAGTCGTTATTGCATCCATAACTCAAAACTGATCTCCATTTAGCACCTCAATTAGACCTTCTATATAACCTGCTTGATCAACATTCAAATCCATATAACCTTCTTCTTCCGCATGACCATTTGATAGATAACCATTAGGCAAGTCTTGTTGTTGTTGTTGAGGTTGCTTAGGGGGTTGGGGTTGATTTTGTTGTTGGTTAGCCCCAAAATAAGGATCAAACCTCAATTATGAGGGACCAGTTCCACTATCATTGGACATATCTCCACTACCATCGTTGTCGGCTCCTCATGCACCTCCTTGTCCAATAAAAGCCTGCTGTGGAAGATGATTATTTGTCTCCATAATTATTAGATGAACTTGCTATATCTTTCCCACCTCAAGTCCATATGTCCATTATAAATTATACTCCCCCCGTCTCACAACTATTGGCCACTTTTTTATTTTAGTCTGTCCCACAAGTTTTGGCCACTTTTAAAACTAAACTATTTTAGTAAAATTGAGTGGTCATTAGTTGAGCCACATCAACTATCTTAAATATTGAGCCAAAAAGTAAGTGGTCATTAGTTGTGGGACGGAGAGACTAGTATTTCTCTAAGATAGTCTATGTGAATGTGCTCTTAATGAGGGTGGGAACATCTAATTTTTAGGATCATATACTATGTTAGAATCCATGGCCGCATTATGAGTTATAGAATATGGTCATCAATAAAATACTCCAAGTCCTCATCATTCGTTATAGGGCATCTCTAACATGGATGCCCTATTACACCACAATGACAACAAAACTTATACAATATTTCATATGTTATAACTACCCATACCCTAGCCCCATTAACCAGATCAACATAAAAACCAGAAATCAAAGGAGCTCTCGAGGTTACCCACATTTCAGCATGTAAATATTTAAAGTTCGTACAAGGCCATAAATTTATATCCACGTCAATTATCTCACCTGCCATACTGGAAACTTTAATTTCCGCCCTTGGTGAAAAACATTTTGTTGATATTCCATGTATATGGATAGCCATCTTTACTTTCGCCACCATCAGCCTCCTCATGGACATGCCCGCACCCCATCTAGTGAAAGCTAGAAATCCACCCACCATTGAATATGGACTTTTGTGCAACATTGCTAACGCCTCCTCCTTGTTTTGGAATTTCACC
>JAULKM010101018.1:0-5000 GCA_032355605.1 Rubia tinctorum | reverse complement strand
CAGACCCACATACTTCATAGGAATAGATTCCAAGTTTACCATATCTTTGATGATACTCCACCTGTTTCTGACTAAATTCTCTATTTCGCTTTCTAGTTAGGTATTCCATGCACACAACAAACATAAGGGGTGACATAGGGTCCCCTGTTTCATACCTTTTCCAACCTTGAAACTCTCAGTATAGTTACCATTTACAACTAAGCAGAAAGAAGGACATTTAATACATCTTTCAATCCAATTAACCGTCAACTCGGGGAATTTCAGCTTAACCATTCTATTAATAAATCTCATCCCACACTGTCAAAAGCTTTACTAATGTCCAACTGTAAAACACAACTTGGGTTCATAGTTTCTCTTTTATATCTATGCAATAATTCATGAGCCAACAACTGATTTTGAGCTACTCCCTCCGTCCCACCATTAATGACATGTTTACTTTTTCACGGTCTTCGATGCTCATGTTTGAATGTCTATATCTCTAGCTACATTTAACAATTCCGCATAAAAATTGACATTTAAAAAATAGATGTTAAGATGAATTTAACAATATCTCACATGATATTTTTATTATAAATATATTAATTTATATATATGGTCAAAGTTTACCAAGTTTGACTTGGAAAAAGTAAATATGTCAATAATGGTGGGATAGAGGAAATATATGACTATATTTAACAAGCACTTTGATTAGTATTAATTATATCAGGTAACACATGCCTCATTATAACACACAAAATCTTAGTGATCAATTTATAGATTACAGAGCAACAAGCAATTGGTCTGAAATTTGAAGGTACCTGTGGCAAGGCTATCTTTGGTGGTAAAAAAATTACAACATTGCTGAAACAGGTTGGTATATTATCTCCATCAAAGAACCCCTTCACTGCTCTTGTTACTTCTTCACCTACTAGATCCCAGGCCACTTTAAAGAAATAGCTAGCATAGCCATCCCTACCAAGACTCTTAGGTGAGTTGTGGTAGCCCTCATAACCTCATCATAATTAACAGGCATAATTATTGCAGCTTGCTGTTGTACTCCAACTACCTTAGCAAATTTCACAACCTCCTTATCTAACTTTTCTTTTCCTTGTACTACTTCCCAGCAATTTTTTGAAGTGTTTAACCAGCTGCTCTTCTATCCCCTTCTGAGTTGTATAGAATTCATCACCCACTCTCAGATTCACAATGTTATTCATATATTGTCTTGTCTTGATTGCTGAGTAAAATAACTTAGAGGGCATGTCTTCCTCATTAAGCCATTTCATCTTCATTTTTTGCTGCAAGAATCTGTACTCTACTTCCTGCAACTTCTCCACCTCTTTTATAGCCTCGTATTCCTTTTTTGTTTCAGAATAGAAGCAAGTTAAGAATTCAAATCTTCATGTCCTCTGTCCAATTTTTCATGCTTTTCTCCACTCTCCCCCTTATATCTCAAGCTCCATTTTGTCTAATCTAGCTATCAGCATTTCCATGGCTTTTAGAACTTTAGCAAGATCAAACAGTGTTTCAAATCCTCTGCTTTCCCACACATTCTTAACCGTGACTTTAAACAAGGGAGACAAAGAGAGCATATTAAATTATTAAAAATGTTTCCTTAGATTTCTTCCATAGATATAAAATCCAATTAGCAAAGGAAAGTGGTATGAGATCATTTCATTTATTACTTCACAACACACATTTTTCAACCTGCCCAGACAAATTTCATTCACCAACCCCCTATCAATTCTGCTCTGAACTCTTTCTACACCCATCCTCCTGTTGCTCCAAGTATAAAAATTTCTTGTAGTTTTAATGTTTATCATTTCAAGCTCCCCCACTACCTCTTGGAAATCAATCCATTCCTTCTCATCTACAGGTTGTCCTCCCAGTCTATCCAGTTCTTCATGTGGAGAGTTGAAATCACCAATAATCAGTCATGGTTTTCTTCTTTTTCCCAAACCTTTTATAAATTAACACATATTCTCTCTTTTCAACCATGTGTTAAAACCATATATTGTTGTACAGATCGGGCCATATTTGCATTTTTAATCCAAACTTCCATATCAATCCAATGCTCACCCTTGCTTACAATGTTGGCATCAAACATATCAGCTCTCCAAAAAAACCCATATTCTCCCTCCCGCAACCATATCACCATTGGTTTCCAATTCCCAACCCAGTCCCAAACTTCTCCATGCTTCTTTTTGCTCTCCACTTTTGATTTTTGGTTTCTAGCAAACACGGTAAGCCTACTTTGTTGCGCAAAGAGAATTTCTTGACTACATTGTGCTTGCTATTTTTATCAAGCCCCTTATGTTCCAGGTTGCCCAATTACTTTCCATAAGGTTTCTTTTCCTCCACTGTATTCACCAAACCCTCCTTTCCTACCATATCATTTACCAGATGTGCATTTTCTTGACTCCATTTTGCCTCCTCTCTTTCAGTATTCACTGAGATATTGTTTTCAAGTTTTCCAATTTTTCCTGATTTGCCTCCTTCATCGTGACACCCTTTCCAGATTCATGTCCTTTTACTGGGATATAAACTTTCCACCTTTTGCCAACCTCCTTGTCATTATCTTTTTTTCCTGCATTCAACCCCTTTATGGCCTAACTAATTGCATTCTTTACCTTAGATAGGTTTCCATTCAAAAGTAACATGTTGTTGCACAATAACCTTATGTCCATTGAAGAATATCACCCTGTCTGGGACATTTTCTCAAATCTCTATTTCTATTTTGACCCTAACATAATACAAACTCTCCTTCTCCATTGTTACCCTATCTAAGCACACAGGTTTACTTAGAGGGCTAACAATTTTTCTTATCAATCTAGGTTGCCAGTATGTAGTGGACAGGTTTGGCAGTTGTACCCATAACGGGACTGTGTTTAGCTCATTGAGATCATTATTAGCTTACCAAGGATTCATGATTAAAGGCTTGCCATAGAAAATACACTGCTATATCCAATAACCTCGTCTCGAAAAGAAATTAAATTAATTTTCACCATAAAAGTATCTTTCTCCAGTTGCCAGGTTTTGCAGATGTTTCGTCCACAGATTCTGTGAAAGAATCCCTCTGCCACTTTTTGAATGGAGGATTGTTACCCAAAATTTTGCATACCATCGTTGAATCGCAGTTTTTTTATTTGAACACTCCTCTACTTCCTCAATTGAGATCTCTGCCATTTTCATACCGTTAACTTCGATTGGATCATAAAACTGAACTTCCTCCGATCATTCTTGAATAAACCACTCCATTTCTTTTCACCTTCCACCTACACGCGTTCACCCTACGATAATCTTTCCCCATCCATGAGCTTAGCGTTCTTTGAACTTTCAGTTTCCATTTTAATGACCTTTCTGACTGGAGGCAGCAAACCTAGAAATTCCACACCCTCCACGGCTTTGGACAACAAATATTCCATGCTTAGTAGTGATTTTGGAGTAATGACAGCACCAACTTCTTCCGACGCTCATTTAAAACCCACATTTTTCTCTTCTTTACCCAAACTTTTTCTCTCTGGTTTTTTCCTCAACATCAGCTAATGTTTACTTCGCCAACCTTTTACACTCAATTTGCCTATGGCGACGCCAATCTAATAACGCACTGATTCTAGGAAGTTGAGATGGTCGGAGAAGTACACGTAGTCATGGTGTAATCTCACACAGTCTAGAGAGAACTAAAAATAAACTTCCGGACCGCACCAAAATTCTTAAAGTTTCATTCCAATAAAAAAAACATCAAACCACCATAATAATAATAATAATAATAATAATAATAATAATGTTGATTATAAAATGATTTTTTCATAAAATAAAACTCTATGATGATGAAAACAAAAGTGGACTATTTTGGGACACAGAAAGCTCTCATTCTTAACCAGCAAGGATATACCAGGTTATGAAGGGTACAAAATTGGGAAAATATTTTTTTCATGGAATGATTAGTCCAGGATGAAAATAGAATTTTAATGTTAGAAGAAATATTATTCTTGGCAAAATCGAAAAGCTCACTTTGGTATTACTTTGAATACAACCTGAGCACGATCTTAATAAGAAATCAACCCAAATCAGGTCCTAATATAAAATTGCAATCTTCAAAAGATAGGTTTCGTCTGACATCATTGCCCAAATTTATGAGCACACAACACAACAAATCCGCTCTCATTAAGAACGCTCCATGGATTTGTTTTTACACAAAAACAGTCACCAAAATTAACCAATTCTAGTTTACTACTTAAAAGCTCACATCAACCAAGAATTATTAGGCAGAAACAATCCTCAGAAATCACATACTTATCTAAGAGTATTTGGTGGAGCCGCCGTGTTTTGAAAGGAGCCTTCTGCTTGCTATTTCCACGTAAGTTTGCTTTCCTCCAAAAAAAAAAAAGCGTCAACACCTACATCAATAAATAAGACAAGTAGATATAATTTCAATGAAACATATTTATAATACTATAAAAAATTAAAAGTGAAGGCTTCTAGACCTTTCCCAAGTTGTTTAAAAAAAACGAAAAGCATTGGGAATCTATAAATGGTTGTTCCTTTTATAGTTTCTTAATTTGGAAGGGGAGATGATCAACAACACAAAAAGAACAAAAAGTGGGGAGAAAAAGGAAAGATGCCAGCAATGAAAAGGGTGAGGGTGAATGATGATTAAATTATATAATAATAATCATAAATAATGCAATGCTTTTTCTTGCCCTAACGCTATTACAATCCGACCCGACAACCCACCCAAACCCGCCCCGATGCTGTACAACAACCCCAACCTAACGATGAAGCAAAGCAATAAATAAGCAACTGAGGGTCCGAATTTTCGGATCCGGGTAAATCTCAGAACCTCTGGATTTTGTCCCCCTTGACGACCGGGTTCGCCTTCGCGATGACCTCCCGGCCTTGCGCCTTGAAATCGAAGCTGCAGTCATGGCTCTCCGGGTACCTGTGGGTCCCGCAGAAGGTGACCCCGCACCTGCACGCGAACCCCATCACTCCGACCTTCTTGTTGCAGCAACCGCACC
>JAULKM010101017.1:0-10310 GCA_032355605.1 Rubia tinctorum | reverse complement strand
GTTCTGATGGAACCTATTGTAGAAATCGGTGGAGAGGTTTACGAAAGGCTGAAGGCCAAGCTTCTCATAAAGATTAGTCTCGTCAATCGCAAACGCTTCACTAGCATCAACCCCACTCCATTCCGACGCCTTCTCCTGCAATGACTGCATCTTTGCCCCCTCAACGACCACGCTTTCGGAAGTTCGGAACTCCCACCTATCCAACTCTCTCTGCTAATCAACGAAGAGGGTGAAGGCTGCGGTTTTATATAGAAAAAAAAGAAAAAAAGAGAGAGAATAGAATCAAAGATTGTGAGGCACGTGAAAGTCGCGTGGGAATGGGTTCTTTTGGATTTGATTGGAGGGATTTTTCTTTCTTGCGTTTGTTGACGGAGGAATTTAGAATTGGAATGGGATTCTGTTTCTGTGGGCTGCCGGTTTCACTTCAAGTTGTTTTCAGCTCCGAATCTCGTGGTTACTCACGGACGAGCTTGTATTGGATACCACGGTGTTACGACACAGTGTGGTCATGGTGTCTAGTGTGTGGAGAAAATGAAAGTTAACCGCCATTAAATACCCTCCGTCCCTGTTAATTTGCCCACAAGATTTTTGGATACTACTGTTTATTAAAGTTTAACCGGATATTTGAATAGATTTATGAGCAAGAGTTGGTCTCCTGACAAACGGTCTGTCCATAAGTTTATGGACAGGACAGGAAAGGGTCTGTTTGCAAATTACAAAAATTGTATGAAAAATGGATCCGGATCATTATCCCAGAAAACGGATCATACAAACCAAACCTCGAAAAACTCGCCAACTGTTTCTTCCTTCTTCGCCGATTCCGATTTTCGTCCTTCTTCTTCTCTGATTTCCCTGCTTTTCCGATGTCCTTCGACGACAACTGGCGCCTTTCCAACGAAATTGAGGAAGAAAATCACGAATTAGAAGCAGATCTATGGCTACAACCGATTGAAGCTGATCAAATTTCAACAGCTTTAGTCGTAAAAACTAATGCAACTGAATCGGAACCTGCTGTAGAAAATGCGACCGTAACTACCGAGATTCAACTCCAAACAAATCAAACTCGGTTGCAAGAAAGTAAAATATTACCGAATTCAATTAAATGTTTGATTTTCTCTCATCGGACTGAAATTATGGTGTTGAATTGCAATCTATATGAATATAGCTGTTTTTGAAACTTCTGGACACTAAAATTCGACTGATATGAACACGTATGAACATGTGGAAACTTTAGTACTATAAACTACATGCTGCTGAAAATTTTCGTATATCTTATGCATTTATTAACTTAAATCATGTACAGTTTACAATAAAACATGCATCAGATTGAATTGAACAAAAACACAGAGAATGGATTTATCAATTTCGACTTTTGACAAACTTGTGCATTGTTCAGCTTACAACATGTACAACATACGCTAAACTTTGCATACGTTAAAGTACAAATAGTATTTATTATAGTGATCAGAACATAGCTTTTATAAGTTTTTAATTCTAAGTAACATCCTGTTTACTTTGCATAAATCACATTAGAATATGAATATCTTACATTATAAACTGTACTCATAATTTGATACGGGTGCAGCTTTTCCAAATTTAAATTAAATGGATGCCAGTGAAAATCTTACTAGCGTACAAGCTAAAAAAATTGGAAGCTATACATACTGTGTATAAGAAGCATGCAAATGCTATTGGTTTCAGCTCAAGAAAGGCTGTCAACATCTAAACATCGAAAGGAAAATTCGCGAAAAGTACTACAAGTGCTCTTTTGGAGGATAATCGAAGAGATTAAAACCCAGCATTATCAGCCCTATTCCTTATGTGGATAATGAAAGTCATTCTGTAAAAAATAAAAAATAAAAGAAGAGGAAGATAAATGATCTGATTACAAAAAAAAGGATGCCTAGCTGAAATTAGAGTCGAGCATGAGCAGGAATATTGCATTGTGGCTCACCACATCACCGTACAAAACCATGAGTTAACAAGACCAGCCTGGAAGTATCTCAGTAGTAGTGAACGGGGAATTACAAAAGACAAAGGAAAAGCCATTACATCAATGGAACAAGCAGGTTTAAAACCTACCGTAGGATATAAATACATGGTTTTTGAAGCTGGGGGAGAAGAAAATCTAGGGCATGTGATGAAAGACCTCCTCAACTTTGTGAGTCGACTTTGAATGAAAGAAATCAAAAGTGGAGATGCTCAGAAAGTTGTTGATACACTATGGGAAATAAAATGACAAGGACAAAGATTTCTTCTTCAAAGTCAAGTTCGACGAGGATACATGACTATTAGCAGTATTTTGGAGAGACTCAATGATGCTGGAGGATTACAAACTCTACGGGGATGTCACCATATTCGATACTACGTACATAACAAACAAGTATAACTTGATTTGCGTGCCAATAGTTGAAATCAACAACCACTGGAACATAACAATATTTGCTTGTGCTTTTATTGCAAATGAGTTGGTTGATAATTTTGTGTGGCTCCTCAACACTTTCAAGATATCAATGGAAAGGAAGGAACCTGTCACAAGATTCACAGATCAAGATCCTGTAATGGGTAAAGTATAAAATAAGGTATGTTATGAAAATTTGTTACTTACAAATATGAAAATTGAATATGGTTTGTTAGAAACTACAACTGTTACCTTACAGTATGTATTAAATAGCTTATAAGCTTTAGTTGTTACTTTTAAAAAACAGGTTTCCTGAAAATAATGCAACTTCAAAATTTTTATTACTTACAGACCTAAAACTGAATAGCGAATGTTAGATTTTGCACCTGTTAGCTTATAGTATGTATAACTTATGTTATATGACAAATTAGTTACTTGTAAATTTATGTATTAATCAACTTTGATTTTCGGGTACAACTTTCAGGTTTTCAAGAACATAAAACACATGTTGTGCTTACGGCACATAAAACAGAATGCAATATGACCCACCACCTCTTGAATGTCGTTAAAAACACGAGAGGATGACAGTTAGGGGTCAAAGATAAGATTTACATGTTGCTCCCGTTCCTACTAATAAACTACCAAGAATGGTAGATAGTTGCAAGTACCAGGGTCGTCCACAGACATTCTAGGAATCTAGTAATCTACTAAACACAACCATGGTCGGATCGTCAATCCGTCCACGTGTTAGGAATAAACAGTGTTGTGAAAATAACCATTGGGGGTGGATTTTCAACTATCAACTACAATCATGCAAACAACGGAATAAATAGTATAAACATGCACTCGAGGAATATTTGAGTAACATGGTTGATGATGTTTCAATCATTGACTTTATTAAATACTAGAACTTAACCCTATTCTAGTGTTTGTGTCACGTGGTGTGGATAATGGTTAAAACTTCCCCTTATCTTTCACATAGAGGTGCGCGTATAAAATCTTCCATCAACCTCGCCTTCGCAACTAGGGGATGCAAAAACAACTATGGCACATTGCACAGGTCTATTTCTCCTCAGTGCGATTAAGTCTCGGGCGGAACACCACGAGCAAAATTACCCCTAGGCCTAGAAAGGCAAAGGAAGTAGCCATCTTATCGATGACTTCTAGGATTAATAAAATAACCCTAGTATGCTACTTACTCTATCTCTACCGCAACCCTTCAGACCTATTTGGTCGGCTAACTAGATGCATGGTCGATTGTGACGATTAACAATGGAAACCTTCACGCACACGCCTAGTTCCAGACTATCGCACCCCAAGCACATCTAGGTTTCCTTAACCAGGGAGTAGAAATAATGCGCCAACATGAAAGTAGACTCGATTGTGTTCCAACAAACTGTGACATTCATACAATTCATAAGAATATTAAGAACAAACCAACATAATGATCACAAAACACATATAAATAGGCAGATCTAGAAATCTCACAAAATATACATTAACACATGAATATAAATATATTCCCCAAGCTAGATCCCTACTCCTTAAATATTGAACCCAAGTATTTCATTGGATTCAATACTTTTGGGCAAAAGAAAGATAAAAAGATAAAAAGAAAAGAAGCTAGAGAGAAGTGAGAGTATTTCTCTCTTTAGCCACTTACTAAGATCTAAAAATGTGCATAAACTTAAACCCTAGTAGACAAAGGTCCATATATATAGTTGTAGGGAATTGGGCCTAAAAATAGGCCCAAAAAGTGGTCAAAACAGTAGCATCCACTAGGGCTTGTGCCGGCGTGGGGTGCCGGCCTTGGCGCGGTCCTTGTCGGCATGGGATGCGTACCCCGCATCACCCAGCTCGGGCCGCCAGCCGGGTTCTCATTTTCTTATTTCTGATCTGTGGCATGCAACGTTTCGCGCACTTGCTCAGTACCTCGACGCACCCCATGGGCTGGCCTTGACATTTGTGACTTGAAACGGCGCGGGATGTGTAAAATGGAATGTCCTGCACCTATACTTAGCCATTTTTGGGTGAAAAGAGGGGAGTCTCATGTCGGATTTTGGCACGGCTTATGCCAGGTGATATAGACCGTGCCATGGCTGCTTGACACAGGTCGTACCGGCTGGTGCGATCCATGCTAGATTTTTATCTGCGCCAAGCATGTGGGGTCCGCACCGTCCGTGGTTGGTTTGCATGGCTAACTTCTTCTCTCCGCTATGGGTGAACCGTTGGTTCAATTTGGGAGTTCTTTTAGTCGATTTTATAGCGCTCGAGAAGAAAAATCCAATGGTGACACTTTCAAGTGCTTATTCTTCTCAAATTTTTCCCAGAACTCCGTGCAACCTCGAACAACGACCCCTCCGTTTCTTCTTTGGCCTTCTTGAACTTTGACTCTGCCTTTCTTGGTCCTAATTCCTTCCACTACCATGATTTGAAGTTCGTGGCCTTTGATCTACTACCATCCTCGTGAATGACCTTCAATATCTTTAACTATTATTGCGAATGACCTTCAAATATCTACTACCACCCTCACGGATGGCCTTCCACCAAAAGAAAATGAAAAATAAATCACGGGCAACCTACTAATGGGACCAAATAGGAAGATCTAGGTGCCCGTGAATACCAAGAGTCCATTAGTTCCAATTAATTCTACAAAATACGGGATTTAGACAAGTAAACCAAAAGTGGTCATCTAAACCCTTTGTCGTGCAAACCTAACTAAAACTAGTAATCAACCAAGCAAAAGATGATAATAAATATGTTAAATACATTGGCTAACGCATGCATATTGGTGCATATCACAATACAACATTATGGGAAATTGATCAAAGATGAATCGTTTAAAAAATCTTTAGACTATTGTATGAAGGGATGTAATGATCCAGCTGAATTTGAAGATAAATAGAGCTCAATGATTTCCAACAACAAGCTGGAAAATAGCACAAGGTTTCAATGGCTATACGACATTCTTGAGAAATGGAGCACAACATTCAGCAAAGATATTTTCTTTGCATGCATTCTATCATCACAAAGGAGTGAAAACACCAACCACGCCCTGTGCTTCAGTGCAAACAAAATGACTACACTCACTCAATTCTTTGAGCTCTTCAGCCAAAAAACCAAAAAGTGGAGGAGAGATGAAGTGGACAAGGAAAATACATGTACAAAAGCAATGCCAAAGTTTGTAAAAAAGCAGGTATGTTTATATTCAGAACATTTAATACCAATATGAATTAATTTTCCTAGAACCCAAAACTGTTAACTTGCAATGTGCATTTGTTTCCCAACTACTGGGCCTGTACAAGTTTGGTTAAACATGTTGCAAATGTTACACACTTGCATTGTGCAAAGGATTCAAAAAGGATTTTTCTCTAGCAATGGAAACTAAATCCAAGGAAGTGTTCTTAGAAGCACCGTCGAAAATATGAAGTCAGCCTAGAACATGATGAATCTAAATATGAAACAGTCAAGTACAAATATGAAGACAGTCTAGTTGAAGTACAACGCAAATGCAAATGCTTTGAAGTGTCAGGTATTCCGTGTTTTACATTCTTAGAGTATTGCACCGCAACTCTATCACTGAAATCTCAGAGAAGTACAACCTCAAAAGACGGACAAAAGGCCAAAATAGAAATATGGGACAAGGTTCTTGGCCAAGGAAAACAACAATAAGAAAACATCAATGGTTCAGTTTCATAAAGGAATCATATGTCCAGCAAATGATACAATTTAGTTTTGAAAGGCGAGGGAAACTCATAAGCTAGAAGAACAATTGAAGAGATGTTCAAAATGTGTTCAACAAGAATAAAAAAATTGTTGGCTTTAAACACCAATGCCATTGAACAATCAGCCACAAGTAGTCAATGCAACTCCACCATAACAAGTGCACCTAAAGTACTTGATCCAGTCCAAGTGAAGACAAAAGGAAGAGGAAAATGGCTGAAGTCAGGTTTGGAAAAGAAAAAACCAAGGAAAAAAACTAATGAATTTGGTACAATAACACCATATGTAAATACACTTTAAAAGTAAGATTTTTTAGGACACATGTTGCACTTATTTACCTATATATTGTATTTTTTCCCCATTAACTTTGAATATTGTATTACACTGAATAAAATACTATATTTGCTTTGCTAGCTTACAACTATCAACTATTAACTTAGAACTTGCATTTGTTTTGCTTACCAAAAAATCAACATTTGTTAAGCGACTTGCATTCTGTTTCCCATAATTTTAGTGATACAAAATTATTAAATACATGTAGATATAGCTGGCTTACAACTATAATTTACTAACCCATCAATTGAATTTATTTTCATATATACTCATCTAATAATGACAATTAAACATATGAAATAAGTAAAATGTAACTTGGCATTAATAAGCATAAAATAGCACAAAATAGCACTTCTTAACATCAACATGCATTTTTTTCAAACAACCTTTAGCCATAAAACAAATCCTAAAAATAGCGTCTCAAAGTCGCTTGAGTTGTATCAGCCATAAACCAATCAGTCTCAACATAATATGATTATAAATCTTCCAAAAACAATCAAAAGATATCAACTTCAAATCTGCACATCATAAAGTTATTCAATCCCAAGGGAGAATGAAGGAATCGAGGAACGAGTTTTCCTCAAGAATTCTTTAACAATCCTATCAACGAAATATTGTTTCGCTGGGTCTTAAATAACTTCTAGTGTGCTCTTAACATACTCAGAATCTTCATTTGCGCCTTCTTGTTTTGGTTGTGATTGTAGTTGTGGTTGTAGTTGCACAATGGGGCTGCCATTTGTTCTCTCAAGATTTTGCACCAAAGCTCAAGTAATAACCTCCATGTCTTGTTTGAAAACAAGACTGGCCCTATGCATAGGCTGAGAGAAAAGCACAAAGTTCAGTCAAAGAAACAATCAGAAACCATTAAAAAAATTATGAACTACAAACTGCATTAGTTTAACTAAAACCAGCATTAGTTTTAAAACAACATACACTAGTTTTAAATAAGTGTTAAAAAAGACTTACATTACTAGCAGCTTTGTAAATAGCGTTATTCGTCATCACACCACTTGGAATGCAATACGAAATTATTCCTGGATGGCTGCTACTTTTTCTCTTTCAGCCTGCAATCCTTGCTCCAAGGAAACCTACCCTCAACCATAAATCCCTTATCATACCCCATCTTCTCAAGAAAATTAACCCTCTTCAACAAAGATTTTTTCGACCAATGCATGTACAAGGGCAATCTAGTAGTGTTAAGTTGACCTCTAAAGAGAAACTTATAAATGTATGCCAGCAACAATACAAACACACAGCAACTAACAGAAGACACATTTTTACTACCAGATTTAACGCTACCAATACCCTCACACAGACGATCCAGCACTAAGCCACACCAATCAAGACTCTTAATAGTCCCGACATTCTCTAAATCACCAACAATCTTCATGTCAACCATATTTCTCGTAGTCGGGGCCTAGAAAATACACATCACATACATAACAAAATACCTTTTAAACTGATCACCACCATCACTCAGTTCAAAGTGAAGAAGCCCAACAAAACCTATTTCTTCAACATCTTTCTTCTGCTCAGGAGTAAGGGAACCAATGATGTACTTTAGATTCGAAGGACAGCAGACACTAGAGAATTTCTTTGCAAAGTTAAAAAATAAAATTGAATATGAAAATATTAAGCATACACAGCTTCAAATGTTACTAATAAATTCAGGATACTAATACACTAATATATGCAAAACATAAGTTTAAATCTAATAAACAAAGATCAAATTTTAAACAATAACCAATCACAGTATTTTAGTACAACATGAATATTAACATATGCAACATTTAAGCAAATAAATACACTTTCTAAGATAACACTAAAGACAAACAGTTTTTTTCGGAAAAAAATAGTTAGATAGGCATTAGTAATAAATAAACTATGAATGTTAACATATGCAACATGTAAACAAATAAATACAGTTTCTTATCAACATGTAAGAAAATAAAATAAGAATGAAGGTATACAAAGTATAAATAACAAATAACACCTGAATTTAACATCGGAAACATCTTATGAAACTAATACTGGTTGTAATATAATCAAAGAATACTGAGAACAAAAAAGAAAAAAAACTTACGTGTTACCCTCGTAATCAACACGTTCAACAACCTGCTTCTTCAGACGATTACATTGCTGTTTGCCAGGTCTTCCATCGCCAACAAAACCTTCGTCACCAAACACCATTTTCCTAGAAGCCGATGCTCCACCAACCACACAATCAGCTTTCCTCTTCACGCCAGATTTTTTACTACCTTCAACATCTGACTCCCTCGCCTTCACCTTCAATTTCTCACTAGACTTAGCACCATCTTGCTTCATTTTATTCTCAACTACTTCCTTTTTCTTCTTCTTCAACTCACCAACTGCCAACTTCCCAACTACTTTCTGCCCCTTCTTCTCCGACTTCACATCGGGGAACTTCTGCTTCGGACTTTGAGACACTGCCTTGTTTTTCTTAGTTGCTGGGGACATTTTCTTCGTCTCTCCTTCAAAATCAATAACCATAGGAGGTACAAATTCATCCCTAATAGATTCACTCTCATTCCTATTTAACATATTTAAATCACCAACAAACTCCTAAAAAAATGCATCAAGTTCAACATCAATTTCTTCTGAAAATTTCTTCCCCTCAACACCCTCAGCACTCTCAACACTACCAACACCACCAATACCACTACAACCACCTTCAACACCACTTGAGCCAACACTATCAACAAACCTAACAACTTCAGACTTAACAACTTCACCATCTACTCCAATCCCTTCACTACTAGCACTAACATTTTCAATCATTGAATCCAAAACATCAGTAACAACTTACCTAACTACCCTAGCTACCAAAGAACCCCCAGTCTCACCAACCACCTCACGAGCCACTGAACCCCCATTCTCACCAACCATTGAACCCCCAGCCTCATCAACACTAGCTGCCTCTCCACTCATTCGAATTAGGGATTTAATCACACGGGGGAGAATCAGACCTGATCAATGAGCCATTACTGTTATTGCACTCTCCTAGTTGTGGAGGCGAGATTGATGAAAAATTAAAACGTGCACCCTTATGTGACAGATAGGGGGAAGTTTAGACCATCATCCACACTACTGTAACAAACACTAGAATAGGTTCATCGTTCTTGTATGTGATGAAATCAAGGATCAAAATGACCTTAATCATGTTACACAAATATTCCCCAAGTGCTAGTTTATATAGTTTATTCTTGTGATCAATTGCATACTAGTAGTTTTAGTTAAAAAAATCCCCGAATGCTTGTTTTATCAACAATGATTATTCCTAACACGTGGTTGGATTGATGGCCCAATCATAGTTGTATTTAGTTGATTATTAGATTCCTAACATCTATGTGGAAGACCCTGGTACTTGCCACAATTTACAAATTCTATCTTTGATCCTTAATAGTTCTCTGCTCACTTTTCATTTAGCAGATCTCCAGTTGATCGATTAGCGATACCGGGAGGGCATGTTAAATTTTGGCTATGTTGCCAGGGATGTTAATTTAAGGGTCTAGTAGTTAACTTCCATAACACGTTAGTTGAATGATTAGTGTTATTCATTCACTTTATTTTATTTTCCAAATGCTTGGTAGTAGATTGAATTGATCCAGAAAAGAGGGATTTGAAGTTTAAGAAGGTAAAAAATGGAAGACGACACTAAGCAGCCGAATCATCCAGCCGGTAGACTGGTAGCACAAGGCCTAGCATGAGCTAAGCCAATATAGCATGATGATGAGACGTCAAATGCATGTATTTTTCGAAGCATTTAACGTCTCTTTTGTTATCTTTTTGTTGGAAGATTTCTAGATTTAGGTAGGTTTACATCATAAGGGGT
>JAULKM010101016.1:0-26107 GCA_032355605.1 Rubia tinctorum | reverse complement strand
TGTCTTGCGTGATTTATTTATTTTACGTACTTGGTTAGGACAACATTGGAACATAGGTTTTCTAGTTAACGCCTAAAACGGTAAAACCAGTTTTTCACCTTGTTTCTCTCACAGAAACTCTTACTAATGAAAGAAATAGGCCTGCCATCCTGCATGAGAACAACTCCTATGCCATTATCACTGGCATCTGTCTCAATAACAAAGGTTTCTCAAAGTCTAGCATCCTGAGAATTGGAGCAGTGGTCATCAATCTTTCGAGTTTTTCAAAAGCTTCTTGAGTTGATGCAATCCATTTAAATGAATGCTTCTTTAGAAGATCATGCATTGGCCTACAAATGACTGTCCATGATTTTCTATGAACCTCTTGTAGTAACTTGGCAATCCCAAGAAACCCTCAATTCTTTAAGAGTTACAAGAACTTGCCAATTAATGATACTACTGGTCTTTTCACTATCCATTTCTACTCCCTGATCTGATATAATATGCCTCAGATACTCCACTTTTCTTTGGGTAAAAACACACTTAGACTCTTTGGCAAATAACTGATGGATTCTCATCAAACTCAGCATTTGTCTCACATGACTAATGTGTTCATCTAGAGTTTTGATGTATATCAAGATATCATAAAAAAATACCAGGACAAAGTTTCTCAAAAAAAAAAACTTGGAAAACCTGGTTCATTAGAGGCTGAAATGTGGTTGGTGCATTATGAGGCCAAATGGAATGACACGAAACTTAAAATGACCATGGTGAGTTTGGAATGCAGTCTTGGGATGTCATCTTCTTTAACTCTTATATGATGGTAACCAAATCTGAGGAAAATTAAGCTCTATGAAGTTCATCTAAAAATTAATTAATGATGGGAATGAGAAATCTATCTTTAACAGTAATGTCATTCAACTTTTTGTAATCTATGCATAATCACCAGTTGTTGTCCTTCTTCTTAACCAGCAGAACAGGTGAGACAGAAGGGATATTTATTTCTCGCACCACTTTATTCTTGATCAACTCCTTAACTTGATTTCAATCTCTTCCTTGTGTATAAGATTTTATCTTGAATGGTTATGTATCAAGTTTTAAAACAATTGGATGATCTACTTTCTTTTAGGAGGTAAAGAAGTTGGAACTGCAAAAACTTCTGAAAATTCAGAAATGACCCGTTGTATCTCTTTTGGCACTTCAGATTCAGCCGAAAGTTTGGCATTCTTCTTTGCTACAAAATCAGTGTCTCCTTGATCTCCACTCTTGGCTTCAGACTGATCTTGCTCATCCTGATCCAATCCAAGCATAGAATACATCATTTTTCCTTTTTTTTTTGTAGTTAATGATCTCTCTGGCATCCTGTCCTCTTTCCAACTGGAAATAAGTATCATCTAAATTTCCATATAACATCCATCTTGTTCCCAAACTGCAGATCACCACATCATCAATATTGAAATTAAAAGAAAGGGGACTTAGGTGCCCCATCCAGTCCACTCCTAGTATCATGTCAAGCTTTCCCAACTCCAGAATTTTCAACCTGAAAGTGAAAAACTGATCTTGCTCTCTCTATCTAGCTTCGGGACAACAAGTATTGCCTAACACCTGGCTTCCATCAGCAATAGTTACAACAAATGGCCTAGTTTCCATAGTTCGTAATCCAGCCATTCTGACCACTTTAGGATCCACAAAGCTGTTAGTACTACCGGTGTCAAGGAGCATGTTAACTCTGAGATTTCCCATATATCCATGCAGAGTTATGGTATTGGCTTGATCTTCACTTCCCACTGTATTAAGGATGAATTGCTTAGGCTCTTCCAATTGTTTCAACTCTTCATAATATGATTCTGCCATCCAAATATCTCTTTGCTCACTCTGTTGAACCAGATATAAAATGAATATGTTTAGAATTTGCAAATATGTCCAGAGCCAAACTTCTCTCCACACCTGTAACAAAGATGATTTTCTCTTCTGAATTGTTGTTCCTGGGGAGTAATCTTCTTAAAACTTTCATATCCCAAGACTGTGTTTCTTTCATTGCTACCTCATTTCCAAGATCCCCTATCAGACCTACTCACATGATGGTTTATATTCCCAAAAGTTGGTCCCCTAGACTTCTTAATTGTAGCTTCTAAATTCAACTCCTGAAGTATTGCCACTTCCTCAACCTCATGAAAACTCACAGGTTTAAATATCCTTACCATCGGCTTAAGCTCATCCTTCAAGCCACTAATGAAGCTAGCTCCTGAGAAATATTCAGTGCCTTCATTTCCATGTCTTTCAGGTGATTTTCCATTGTTTTGTAGCGCGTGTTTTCAACCATTTCCAAGGATTGATTGGCTCTGATACCACTTGTAACATTCTCAGGGATTAAAATGAAAATTAAAGAAGAAAAATGGATTGATATTGCAGCTTTTGAAGGCTGAGAATATTCATAATAAGATGAAGAACAACATGTTTGGGATGGGGATTTTCTTAGCTTGAGAGCTTCAGAGTTACAAAAATGTGCCCCTCATATTGCCCAACTAGCTCCTATTTAATCCAGCTAAAACTTGCTAACAAACTCCTCACAGAATTCGGCTGCTTCCCTCTAAAATGCCTTCCTGCCACCTTTCTTCTGCTGCACCCGATCTAACCACTTTTCCAAATTTCTTGTCTTCACACATTAGCCCCTAACTTCCCTTTTATTTGTCCATAAGTCCACACATAACATTGAGCTTTGTAAGAGATCCAATTTGAAAATGATGAGAAAATATGTAAGGGGTTCGGATAACATGGATAATTGGCTTAACTAAGCAAGGGTCAAATTAATTCGAAGGATGATTATGACCTCAAGTGGATCGAAATTTGGCATAATATTGAGTGGTGCACCAAAAATTTGTTTTATACCCCCTAATTATTAATGTGATTGTTTTATAACTAAAATAACTAATGGATTTAGTTGAACTTTGTTTTTATTTATTGTTACAAGATTCTCATAATATTGAAAATATATATTGAAATATAAATAATTATAATTTGACGTTAAAAGTTTTAAGAACGAATTTTTTTATGATTGATCTAGCTCTTAGTCGGTTGAGTAAGTGACAATGATGTGATTTTAAAGGAAAATACTCCTCTTTGAATGGAAATTGTGTAAGAATGTTAATAAAATAAGCATTTCAAAAAAAAAATTTGTCTTATTGAAGTTGAAATAGAAAATTTCCACTTAAGTTCAAGGTATCGACTCTCTAACAAAATATCGATATCTCTGCACTTTTTTAAAAGGATTTCTTTCTACTTCCAAAAAAGGATTTCTTCTTTCCCACACACTTTTATGAAGACCCAAGCAACCTAGTGAAAGGAGAAATTATTGATACCCTTGGTTTGTGGTACCACATAAGATGTCATTGATATTCTTAATGATAAAAATTCCTATTTTCTAATTAGAGTAATTTGTATGGTACTATTCCCTCCATCTCATATTAATAAATTGTTCATTTACTTTTTAAATATTATTTTCTATCAAAGTTTAATCGCATATTTGAACAGATATATGAGTAATAATATTAGCGTTTGTGATATGGTTGAATTTGTCATAAACTTTTTATCTGCCGTTATTATACGTAATTAAACATATTATTGGTCAAACTTTTTTTTTGGACAGCATAATAATAATTACTGTACAATTTAGTTTGGAATGAAAGGAATGCTACTTTTTTTTAAGAAAAAAGGTGTTGCGTGTTTCCTGTTATGACAAGAAAGATGAAAATATCATTGATATTCTTAAAATAATAGCTTGTCCATTTTAAAATTAGAGTTATGTTGAAAGGTATTTTTTGGCAAAAAGAATAGGTAATATGTTTGTTTCCGGTAATAAGATAGAAGATACTCACCTCGTTCTTCGTAAAAGTGTCTTATTTGTTTTATTTGATGTCCATGTTTATTTTTATTTTTGACAAAAAATAAATGTGATAAAAGCTGAAATATTTTTTTGGCCACAAATTATTTTTATACTATTTCAAAAACTTTTAAAAAGATGATTTTTGTGTGTGTGTTGAGACAACTATAAAGGGATGGAGTGAGTAGTGTGTTTAGTGAAGTTGTTCTTACAACCAGGCCTCTCTCTCTAGGAAATTTCCCTCCCACTTCCCTCTAGAAAACCCTAACTAGACCAAGATGGGGGGCGCCGCCGCCACCGACCACCACACCAGGCGCCGACCCCACCCCATTCCCACCCTCCCCAACCCCCAAACCCCTCTCTCCCATATTTTCCTTGAAAAACTCCTTAATGGCACCAAAACAATGGCGTACAAACTTCTTCGGGTTTGGAGCTCCGATTTTAACGGTGCCGGCTTCATCGGGTAAGGATCGGGCGGCGGCCCTGAGTTTGGAGCTAGGGTTCTCAATGTTCTTGGCTTCCGGAGCTCGGTTTCTTGGCGTCCGGAGCTCTTGTTTCGGCCATTACTTGGCATTCAAAGCTTGGTGTACAACGGCGAACGGAGCGGGGCTTCAACAGTGTTGTCAGCGGCGAGCTCGGTACTAACACGATCAGCGGCGTCCAGCTCTAGTGGCTCTCCTCGGCAGCCGGCTCTAGCTCCAGTTTTTCTGCTCCGGTCATATCCGAGTCAAGCACGGTCATATTTCGATATCATCACGGTCAAGAACGAGCCGAGTCAAATCTAAAAAATGGGTCTGACTCGGTATGACTCAGTCCGAGTCAAGCACGAGTCCAGAGCCAAGTCAAGCTCGAGTCAAGGTCATCCTGTTGTTGCTGGGGTTTTTCAATTTTTTGTTGGAGTGATGACTCTTTTTCTACCGAGACACCCCACGTGAAGGCGGCAGATACATGGTATAACAATTTTCAGATTTGGTTACTGTTTTTCAGACTTTTCAGAGATTAGTATGATTGTAAAGGGGTTTATTCGCTTTTATTTTATCTTTCATGGTTTTTAAATTTTTATACTTTTCTGGGTGGGATGCTGTTAATTCTATTTTTAAAATTTCTGTTCAGCTTATTCTCAAAGGGCTTGGAATTAGAATGGTTTTGATTTAAGAATCAGGTAGGAATTATCTCTGTCAATGCTTATTTTTTTCAGACAGTCTGAGTTTGTTAAAATTACATTGACTTCAAATTTGATATCCAAAGAGAAGGTGAGGAGAAATCCAAGTCAGAATCGTTAAATAAACTGATTTTTGGCGATGTTGTTTCTTTAGGATTTAAATCAGATTTGTAGAATTTGCTCCATTAGATGTTTAGACCAATTTGATGGCTCGTTCAATTTAATTGGTCTCTTTAACCTTTTGGGACTGAGTTAGAGATATTTCAACACACTCTAATTTGTGTGTCTATTTCATTCTTCATTGTATTCCTAATGGTAGTCTCGGGTCGTATTTATGTGACTACTCTAATGGTTTACAATGATAACCACTTTTCCTTGTTTTTGCCCTTCTTTGTTGCCACATTGGCCTTTGCTTAGTAGTGTATTATCCACTAGTGCCTTTGTGTATCTCTGTTATAGCCATTTGAGACCTACTTTAGAATTGTAATATCTACTGCGTGTCTCACATGTTAGCTTTCGTGCATCGCTTGGATGTAAGCCTTCGGGCATCGCTTGGATGTAAGCATTCGGGAATCGCTTGGTAGTAAGCCTTCGGGCATCGCTTTGTTGTAAGCCTTCGGGCATCGCTTTGATGTAAGTCTGCGGGCATCGCTTAGATGTAAGCCTTCGGGCTGTGCTTGGATGTAAGCCTTCGGGCAGCGCTTGGATGTAAGCCTTTCGGGCATATCTTGATGTAAGCCATTTTTGGCAAAAAGATATTTTAATTGAAAAGGGTTAGAACCCTATAATCCGATTAATTAAAAAAAGAGCTCCCTCTTCTCCTAATTGATCTCATAATATACATTTCTTTTCTGATTGTCTTTTTATTATTGACAAATTTTGACAATTTCAATTCACTCATTCTAGTCTTTTTTTCCCTTCTAAATTTAATTTCATTACTCATTTCATTTACCGAAATTTTGTAAAAGCAAGTGTGTCAGTTTAGGAATAGTATGCGTGCAATTTGTTTTTGGCAGCTAACACTACAAAAAGTTGGAGCTATTACTTCGCCCCTTTTAACTCGATTTTTTTGGTTAGGTAAAATAACCGAGGTAAAAGAAATTTTTACCTCGGTTTTTTCCGAAGTAAATAATATTTTTTACCTCGATTAAAAATCGAGGTAAATAATATGTTTTTTACCTCGGTTGTTTTATTAACCGAAGTAAAAGATTTAAAAATGGAGTAAATAATGTTACCGAATTGCGTGCGAAGTTGCATATGTTGTTTCAGAAGGCTATCTGAAATCAAATTGTATGTCATTCTCATCGGCATGTTATGCGATGACGACCGACGTCGTTGATATGTAAAAGACAGGTTAAAGTAGAAAAATGGACTTTGGAAAATGAAGTATTATTAAATTCTTTAAGAAGGTTAGTTTTGTTACGTTCTGATTGAAAATGTTGGAATTAAAGGGAAAATCACAACAATCAATTATATAATGTTTAATTAAGGTACTTAAATTATTAGAAAAGTCATGAAAATATCCTTACAAATAGTACATGAATTAGAATAAGAATTGTCTAAGAGTTTCAACATAATAGAAATTACAATAAACTCAATCAGCTCGGATTATGATGACCTTGAAGATGATTGGACCCCAGCTTCTATCTCCTCGAAGAACAAGGTGTCCCCGGTGTGTAGACGATTTCTAGAAAGGAATCCGCCAAAACCTTTTGGGGGCAGGGCCTTGATCTTCCCACTCCCTGAGTAGTTCATACGCCACTTTGTCCCGTTGCACCTCAGCACAACGAGGGGTTTCTTAGTCATGAGTGGTATAATCTCCCACGGGATGTACTAAATCATAAAAAAAATCGATATATAAATGTGTGTGTGCGTGCGCGCATGAAATTAACAAACGTTAATATTAATTTTAAAATGGCTTACTAAAGTTGGAGTTTTTCCCGAAGTTCGGATGCTTCAGAATGTAGTGGAACCGTAGGCTATCAGCAGCCATGATATGATTTTCAAGGTCAAATACAAGAGGATATGGATTGATCCATTGCGCGAAGTACTGCATGAAAACAAAGAAGTATTAATTGTGGTAAAGTGTGAAAATGTATTAGTAGATATATGTAAAATGGTAAAAGACCTGGAAAATGGGCAGCTTGAAGATCCTTCGCCATCCATTAGTCTTAGATAAAAAAAGAAAATTTTAAGGGTGAATTATACCTGGAAATGCACGTGCGGCGTCGGCCATATGTCGCAGATGCATGTCGTTCCAAATCAGTGGTTTGGTCGACGTGTACCTGTAATGTCGCTACATTGTTGACTAAACCGAATAATAGACCGACGCATAAACGAGTCCGCATTTATAAATTTACAGTAAACCAAGATGCATGTATGCGACATCGTTATCAAATCGGTAACATCGATGGTCAAACCAAAATAGGTGCGACGTATCGAACATATTCATTGACATATGAATGTACGACGTTGCACAAATTTGGAATGACTTACATGTGACCAATAGGTTGTCGACGTTGCATACATCTAAGGCATCTAGGGTAAAAATATGTAGACACCCAGAAAAAATGATGCTTCAACAACAGACAATTACTGAAAAACTTCCAAAATCATACCAAAACATAGTACCCAGGTATACATTGACAATTTAACAGATTTGAGTAAGAACTGGAAAAACAAAATACACAACACATTCAAAGGCCATATCTCGAACAACGTAAAGCAACAATTCTTGAAATGTAGGTGTTAGAAGAGCAGAAAAAACATACCTTTGAGAAGATCAAAGAGAAGAGATGGTGGAACACAATTGGAATTCTTAGGAAACTTGTGAACGGAAAATTGAACTGATTATGAGGGACCTCCTATTTATAGTTGTTTTGTTGCAAATTCGTTTTGGACTCTTGTGATGTTCGCCTCGCAAAGAGCGACGTCACACTTATGTCGATCAGGGCAAGATGAAATCGATCCATATCAACGTCGAACCATCATGTGAGCCTAACAATTTCAACCCACAAGCTAGTCGGTAACCAGTTCAAATTTATTTAAAAAATGGGTCGCAGAAAATATTTGATAATTTTAGTATGATTGAAATAAATTATTCATTAAACACAAGTCTTGGTCATATGACCTTGAACTCCCTCTCCCTCTTGTTGGTGAAAGGAGGGACTGGTCCTCTTTATTTGTCCCCTGCTGCTTTCTGTTACAATTGGAAAGATTAGTCGACATTTTTGACTCTCCTATTGTTTGTGGCTCATTAAATCCGTATCACATACTGATTTTTTCCATATATACTCCTGTTGTTCTAGGTTTGGTGAACGCTGCGTGTATGCAAGTATCAATTATTATGGAGGTGAGATCAAAGAAAGTGAACAAGGAGATTATGAAACAGCTGCAAGATAATTACATAGCCTCGCACTTGGGTAATAGGATGATGGCTTATGATGGGATGAAGAGTTCCTACACACTACAGGGGTCCTGCCTTTCAATTCCAAGGAGTTTTTCATAAAGCTTCCTGACCCGAGGTTTGTGTTCATGGGCTTTTAGAATGTATGTGGGGCTGGTGTTTAATTTTGATTTTATTATTGAAATGACCCACCAGTATTATTATTATTTCATGTTACTATACATATGGTGTATATATTTATAATTACCATTCTCTGAAATACAGAGAGGGAGTTCAAGGTCACTTTGAATTATTCATTGTTCATTGGTCATACGTTAGATTAAAGATTCAATAACATAAAAATAATATTCAAGAAATAGATTATAGATTAAAGATTAAATACATATAAATAAATGTTGTTCCAGAATAGAATAAATTTGTTTCAAACAAATGTTCATAAGTCATTACAACTAAAATCTATGGGGAAGAATGATAACATTAAAAATAACGGGCCCAACACCATTTAGCAGCTCGAAGTAGAGCGTGTCCCCAATCTTGAGTTTCTTTTCATCAAGGAACTTGCTAAAACACTTCGAGGTCAAGGTCTTGAGCCTCTTGTTCCTCGAGTAGTGCATGTCATACTCCCTTCCGTTGCACCATAGTACAACAAGCAACTTGTACGGTGGTAGGAGGTCCGCAATCTGGTTTGAGACGTACTGAATTATATATAAATAAACCACATTTAGTACATATGAAAGTAATCTATAAAAAAGTTAATTGAAAATAAAATACTTGTATAACAGGGAGGACTTACGAAATCGGAATTGAACTGAAGTTCATCCGGGTAAGAGTGCAGAGGAATTGTGGAATGACATCCCAGATTGTAGTCCGCGGACGACAATCCTCATCCGAATCACTACAGATCTGCATTGGTTAATGAAAATGTTAAAAATAAATTAGAAAATAAGTAATCAAATAAAATGAATTAAAATCTAAACAAAAAATCGGTCATCTCAATTGAGGCACGGCTACTTGACAAATAGTTTTAGCCATGATTCATAAAATTCATACTGTCACGGGTGATAATTATTGTGATAGAAATAAAATGGTTCGATATAAAGTGGTTCAATTAATCTTTTTAGTCGGCCAGGCATCACACTTACATGTCAGTCCAAAATATGACTTGGCCAACATGTATGAGCGACGTCACTAACACATCGCTTCAAACTAATGGTATGGTCGACATGACTAAGCGAAGTCCAAACCATTCCGCAAAACCGATTAGTTAACCGAGAATGGTGTGACGTCTCATTCAAGCATAACAACAGAAAATATGAATGTGCGACGTCACTAGACGGTTGCTCCAAATGAAGGAGGATCGAAGGACCAACAACATGGCATTCAAACCTAACAGCACATTCTAAACAATAGAATATCGGGGTAAACAGAGGTTCTAAACAAAAAAATTAGGGCCGCTTAACAGGGGAGAACATAAAACCAAATTTCCTTTAACCTAGAACCCTAATCCATAGGAATTTCAAAACAAAAAACAAAAAACATATTGATACACCATATACATATCAAATTTAAGGAAAATACAAAATTGAAAGTAATCTAGGGATCTAGAAGCCATACCTTTGAGAAAATGGGTTGAAGGACTATTGAAATTTAAGGGAAACTTGAATGTTTGAAGTGATGTATGAGGTGGGCTCCACATTTATAGTCGTTATGAATGGTTGCGAGATTTTGGCCAATTACCAGGGCATAAGGCTGCCCCCATTTTAAAGAAGTCGTGTGAGAAACGAATAGGACTACATTGAGTTGCATAGATTTCAATTCAGAATCTGATATGGTCTGTGAGCCTGTCCAATTTAAGGGTGAGAAGAGAATAGGACTACAGTGTGTGGCCATAGACCATGCATCTGAACAGGTGTCTGAATCTATAGAAACCAAAGGATCATATCCTTGAACATGATCCGGTGAGGGCTGTGAGTGTGATGCAATTTGACTGGGAGCTGGACTAGAAATAGGAAGCTGAGTTAGAGTTAGCGTCATTCAAGGGTTAGCTAGGGGCTAATAGTTCTTACCAGTCCAAAACTCTATCTCTGTGTGCCATGAGTAAACAGATCAATAGAGAGCGAAGGGAAGGTTTCAAAAAAAAATAGAGACAAACTCATTCCATAGAATGACAGCAAACAAATAGGTGCAAAAAGATAGATTACTATATAAATTTTTCAATGTCAAAACCCTAGTACTATCCTAGATGGATTACAACATGTTGTGTATAATGCTTTTGAAAGAGAAAATCCCAAAGTTATTGACAATATTTTCTAAGTTTACAAAATATTATGGTAGAAATCATGAAGTACAGGGGTGGGAATGAGTTTAAAATGCCACACATGGATAAAGATAGGTTGGGGAGATTGGGTATGCTTCCACATATTCTGATTGTTGATTTTGAGCAGGTGAGGAGTTGTTTGGTTCAAGATCTCCTCATGTGTATGGAAATGTCTAACTAGAGGAAGGGGGACAAATATTTTTGTACGGTTGTGCTTCTAGAATTAGTTCTAGGGTAAACATACAATATCCTTTGTGCAAGTATGTTTACAGGGGAACCATGTAAAATTTGGGATGGGTTAATTCCCTTTTGAATGAAGTTTTTAAATTGTGTTTTCGTTAAAAATCAGCAATGCAATGAGGCAAAATTCCCAGAAGTACAAAATGTAAACAACTATAATGACCGGTCAAGCACACAATGAACAAAAAAAACAAAGGTACAAACACTGCAATGCTGTCATACAATGTTTTTAAAAACATGGTACCTACCTAAGTGTTTTAAAAATATAGTTATAATCATAGGTGGCGGCTACTACATAGGATCATTTACACAAATAATTTCGGAGCTATTTTTAATCACATAATGCCCCACCAAGTTAAGATCAGTTCATAGACTAATAGGCATGGATGCATATTATATTCATTCATCACAGCTTCATCATCAGTCTTGGTCTAGACATGACATACACAACACATATTTAACATCAATGCCATAATACTTGTTTCAAAAAAATGCCCCACTAAGGTCAGCTAGTATACTAAATAAGCCAGCATGGCTGCATTTATTTTATCATACAGAATCACATGTTTATTGCTCCATTTTATCCCAGATCAGAAACATGCCACGCCAAGTAAAGTTCAAATGGAATACATATAATCAAGGCTGCACATTTAAATTATTGAATAGGCACAACTTGAGATCAGTGATGGGTTTATGATTCAATTAATAACTCAGGTTCAGATTCTACACCTTCTTGCACAGAAAAAGTGAAAGCATCACTAATTGGTAAAGAAAAACAACATGAAGAATCTAAAAGGAGCAGTAAAAGGTTAAAAACAACCTGGGATAAGTGAAACTATTTGGTAGTTGATGATTTAGGCTCGAGTTCTGCAAGATCCTTCAAAGCTTTTTCATACATAGCATATATTTAACATTGCATTGCTTTTCCTTCTCCCTGGCCTGGCCTATTCCGCTGGTTCATAGTTTTTCCAATTACCAAGGTATAAGGCTGCCCCCGTTTTAAAGAAGTCGAGTGAGAAGTGAATAGGACTACATTAAGTTGTATAGATTTCAACTCAGAATCTGATATGGGTTGTGAGCCTATCCAATTTAAGGGTAAGAAGCGAATAGGACTAAAGTGTGTGGCCATAGAACATGCGTCCTAACAGGTCCGAATCTGTCAAAGCCAAAGGATCTTTTCCTTGAACATGATCCGGTGAGGGCTGTGAGTGTGATGCAATTTGACTGGGAGCGAGACTAGGATGGGAAATTAACTTAGAGTTAGCGTCATTCAAGGGTTGGCTAGAGGCTAATGGTTCCTACCGGTCCAAAACCCTATCCCCGTGTGCCATGAGTAAACAGATCGACAGAGAGCGAAGGCAAGGTTTCAAAAAAAATAGAGACAAACTCATTCCATAGAATGATAGCAAACAAATAGGTGCAAACAGATTGATTATTATATAAAGTTTACAATACCAAAACCCTAGTACTATCCTAGATGGATTACTATATGATGTGTATTATACTTTTGAAAAAGAACATCCCAAAGTTATAGACAAGATTTTTCTAAGTTTACAAAATGTTATGGTAGAAATCATGAAGTGCAGGGGTGGGAACGAGTTTAAAAAGTCACACATGGATAAAGATAGGTTGAGGAGATTGGGTATGCTGCCACAAAGTTTGATTGTCGATTCTGAGCAGGTGAGGAGTTGTTTGGTTCAGGATCTCCTCATAATTCTGGAAATGTCTAACTAGAGGAAGGGGAACAAATATTTTTGTACGGTTGTGCTTCTAGAATTAGTTCTAGGGTAAACATACAATATATATTGAGCAAGATGTTTATAGGGAAACTTGAAAATTTTGGGATGGGTAAATTCCCTCTCGAATGAAGTTTTTAAATTGTGTTTTCGTTAAAAATCAACAATGTAAAGAGGCAAAATTCCCAGAAGTAGAAAATGTAATAAACTACAATGGCTAGTCAAGCACACAATGAACAACAACAACGAAGGTACAAACACTGCAATGCCGCCATACAATGTTTTTAAAAACATGGTTGCTACATAAGTGTTTTAAATATATATTTATAATCATAGGTGGCGGCTACTCCATAGGATTATTTAGACAAATATATTCGGATCTATTTTTAATGACATAATACCCCCGCCAAATTAAGATCAGTTCATAGACTAATATGCATGGATGCATATTATATTCATTCATTACAGCTTCACCATCAATCTTGGTCAAGACATGACATACGCAACACATAATTAACATCAATGCCATGATACCTTTTTCAAAAAATGCCCCACTAGGTCAGATAGTATACTAAATAAGCCAGCATGCCTGCATTTATTTATCATAGAGAATCACATGTTTATTGCTCCATTTTACCCCATATCAAAAACATGCCATGCCAAGTATAGTGCAAAGGAAACACATATAATCATGGAAGCACATTTAAATTATAGAATAGACATAACTTGAGATAAGTGATGGGTTTATCATTAAACTAATAACTTAGGTTCACATTCTTCACCTTCCTGCACAGAAAAAGTGAAAGCATCACTAATTGGTAAAGAAAACAACATGAAGAATCTAAAAGGACCAATAAAAGGTTAAAAACAACCTGGGATCAGTGAAACTATTTGGTAGTTGATGACTTAGGCTCGAGTTCTGCCAGATCCTTCAAATCCTTTTCATGCATATCATACATTTCACGTTGCACAACAGACGTTGCATTTCTTTTCCTCCTCCCTGTCCTGGCCTCTTCCACTGGTTCATATTTTGGCCAATTACCAGGGTATAAGGCTTCCCCCATTTCAAAGAAGTCGGGTTTCCCATACTTGGAAAACTTATTTCCTTGGATGTAAACTAATGGAAAAGGTCAAACTCATAATCAGAATCTAAATGGAGACCCGACATACCCAGTAACTCAGGGTTGGGTTTCCCATATTTTGAACGAGGATCGAACAGGGGTTGTGACTCAACATTTTCTATGACATAATCACTATTTGGATGTGACAAGAGTTGTGACTGTACATTGAGTTGTAAAGATTTCAACTCATAATCTGATATGGGCTGTGAGTGTGTCCAATTTAAGAGTGAGAAGCGAATAGGACGATAGTGTGTGGCCATAGACCATACAGTCGAACAGGTGTCTGAACCTGTCGAAGCCAAAGAATCATATCCTTGACATGATCCGGTGAGGGTTGTGAGTGTGATGCAATTTGACTGGAAGCTGGACTGAGATGGAAACTGACTCAGAGCTATCGTCATTCAAGGGTTGATTAGGGGGCTAATGGTTCCTACCGCTCCAAAACCCTGCCTGGTATGCCATGAGTAAACAGATCGGCGGTGAGCGAAGGCTAGGGTTTTAAAATAATAGAGACAAACTCATTCCATAGAATGACAGCAAACAAATAGGTGCAAACAAATGGATTACTATATAAAGTTTGCAATACTAAAATCCTAGAACTACCCTAGATGGATTACTATATGTTGCGTGTGATGTTTTTGAAAGAGAAGATCCCAAATTTATTGACAAAATTTTTCTAAGTTTACAAAATGTTATTGTAGAAATCAAGAAGTGAAGGGTGGGTACGAGTTTAACATGTCACACATGGATAAAGATAGGTTGAGGAGATTGGGTATGCTGCCACAAAGTCTGATTGTCAATTATGAGCAGATGAGGAGTTTTTGGTTCAGGATTTCCTCTTAAGTATAGAAATGTCTAACTAGAGGAAGAGGAACAAATATTTTTGTAGGGTTGTGCTTCTAGAATTAGTTCTAGGGTAAACATACAATATTTTTTGTGCAAGTATGTTTATAGGGAAACCTTGTAAAATTTGGGATGGGTTAATTCCCTTTCGAATGAAGTTTTTAAATTATGTTTTTGTTAAAAATCAGCAATGCAAGGAGGCAAAATTTCCAGAAGTCCAAAATGTAAACAACTACAATGGCTGGTCAAGCACACAATGAACAACAACAACAACGAAGGTACAAACACTACAATGCATCCATACAATGTTTTAAAAAACATGGTTGCTACCTAAGTTTTTTAAAAATATAGTTATAATCATAGGTGGCGGCTACTACATAGGATCATTTACACAAATAATTTCGGAGCTATTTTTAATGACATAATGCCCCGCCAAGTTAAGATCATTTCATAGACTAATAGGCATGGCTGCATATTATCATGTCAATCTTGGTCAAGCCATGACATACACAACACATAATTAACATCAATGCCATGATACTTATTTCAAAAAAAATGCCCCACTAAGGTTAGGTAGTTTACTAAATAAGCCAGTATGGCTGTATTTATTTTATCATACAGAATCACATGTTTATTGCTCCATTTTACCCCAGATCAGAAACATGCCACACCAAGTATAGTGCAAATGAAACACATATAATCATGGAAGAACATTTAAATTATAGAATAGACAAATCTTGAGATAAGTGATAGGTTTATCATTCAACTAACAACTTAGGTTAACATTCTTCACCTTCCTGCACGGAAAAAGCAAAAGCATCACTAATTGGTAAAGCAAAACAACATGAAGAATCTAAAAGGACCAGTAAAAGGTTAACAACAACCTATTTTGGCTAATTATCAGGGTAAAAGGCAGCCCCCGTTTCAAAGAAGTCAGGTTCCCCATACTTGGGAAACTTATTTCCTTTGAAGTAAACTAAGGGATGAGGGTCAAACTCAGAATAAGAATCTAAATGGAGACCCGACATGCCCTATAAATCAAGGTTGGGTTGCCCATATTTTGAATGAGGATCGAACATGGGCTGTGACTTAACATTTGCTTGGACATAATTACTATTTGGATGAGACAGGAGCTGTGATTGTACATTGAGTTGTATATATTTCAACTTAGAATCTGATATGGGCAAGAAGTCTGTCCAATTTAAGGGTGATAAGAAAATAGGACTACAGTTTATGGCCATAGACCATGCGTCCGAATAGGTGTCCGAATCTGTCGAAGCCAAAGGATCACATTCTTGAACATGATCCAGTGAGGATTGTGAGTGTGATGCAATTTCACTGGGTGCTGGACTGGGATGGGAAACTGACTCATAGTTAGCGTCATTCAAGTGTTGGCTAGGGGCTAATGGTTCCTACCGGTCCAAAACCATTTCCCCGTGTGCCTTGAGTAAACAGATCGACAGGGAGCGAAGGCAAAAAAAATAATTTAAAAATAGAGACAAACTCATTTCATAGAATAACAACAAACAAATAGGTGAAAAAAGATGGATTACTTTATAAAGTTTGCAATATCAAAACCCTAGTACTACCCTATATGAATTACTATATGTTGTGTATGATTCTTTTGAAATAGAAGATCCCAAATTTATTGACAAGATTTTTCTAAATTTAGAAAATTTTATGGTAGAAATCATGAAGTGCATGGGTGGGAACGAGTTTAAAATGCCACACATGGATAAAGATAGATTGAGGAGATTGGGTATACTGCCACAAAGTCTGATTATCGATTTTGAGCAGGTGAGGAGTTGTTTGGTTCAGGATCTCCTCTTAAGTATGGAACTGTCTAACTAGAGGAAGGGGAACAAATATTTTTGTACGGTTGTGCTTCTAGAACTAGTTCTAGGGTAAACATACAATATCTTTTGTGCAAGTAAGTTTATAGGACAACCTTATAAAATTTGGTATTGGTTAATTCCCTTTCGAATGAAGTTTTTAAATTGTATTTTAGTTAAAAATCATCAATGCAAGGAGACAAAATTCCCAGAAGTCCAAAATGCACAAACAACTACAATGGTTGGTCAAGCACACAATGAACAACAACAATAAAGGTTCAAACACTACAATGCTGACATACAATGTTTTTAAAAACATGGTTGCTACCTAAGTGTTTAAAAATATTGATATAATCAAAGGTGGCGGTTACTACATAGGATCATTTACACAAACAATTTCGGAGCTATTTTTAATCACATAATGCCCCGCCAAGTTAAGATCAGTTCATAGTCTAATAGGCATGGCTGCATATTATATTCATTCATCACAGATTCATCATCAATCTTGGTCAAGATATAACATACACAACACATAATTAATATCAATTCCATGATACTTGTTTCAAAAAAAATGCCCCACTAAGGTCTGGTAGTATACTAAAAAAGCCAGCATGGTTGCATTTATTTTATCATACAAAATCACATGTTTATTGCTCCATTTTGCCCCAGATCAAAAACATGCCACGCCAAGTATAGTGCAAATTAAATACATATAATCATGGCTGCACATTTAAATTATAGAATAGACACAACTTGAGATCAGTGATGGGTTTATCATTCAACTAATAATTCAGGTTCACATTCTTCACCTTCCTGCACAGAAAAGGTGAAAGCATCACTAATTGGTAAAAAAAAACAACATGAAGAATCTAAAAAGGTCAGTAAAAGGTTAAAAACAACCTGGAATCAGTGAAACTATTTTGTAGTTGATGACTTAGGCTCGGGTTCTGCAAGATCCTTCTAAGCCTTTTCACGCATAGCATACATTTCACGTTGCACGACAGACGTTGCATTGTTTTTCCTCCTCCCTAGCCTGGCCTCTTCTGCTGGTTCATATTTTGGCCAATTAACAAGGTATAAGGTTGCCCCCATTTCAAAGAAGTCGGGTTCCCCCAACTTCGGAAACTTATTTCTTTTGAAGTAAACTCAGGGATGAGGGTCAAACTCATAATCAGAATCTAAATGGAGACCCGACATGCCCTGTAACTTAGGGTTTGGTTGCCCATATTTTGAACAGGGATCGAACAGGGGCTGTGACTCAACATTTGCTTGGATATAATCACTATTTGGATGTGACAGGAGTTGTGACTGTACATTGAGCTGTATAGATTCAACTCAGAATCTGATATGGGTAGTGAGTCCGTCCAATTTAAGGGTGAGAAGCGAATAGGACTACAGTGTGTGTCCATAGACCATGCGTCCGAACAGGTGTCCAAATATGTCGAAACCAAAGGATCATATCCTTGAACATGATCCGGTGAGGGCTGTGAGTGATGCAATTTGACTGGGAGCTAGACTGGGATGGGAAACGTACTCAGAGTTAGCGTCATTCAAGGGTTAACTAGGGGCTAATGGTTCCTACCGGTCCAAAACCCTGTCCCTGTGTTCCATGAGTAAACAGATCGACAAAGAGCGAAGTCTAGGGTTTCAAAAAAATAGAGACAAACTTATTCCATAGAATGACAGCAAACAAATAGATGCAAACAGAACATGAAGCACAACAAATAAAGCAAATATTCAAACCCTAAACACAATCAACTTAATCTAAATAGATTGTACTCAAAAGAGTATATCAAATGCCTCAAATGGTGTAAAAAATGGGTTTACAGTCTGAGGTAATAATATGCAAAGCAACAAGAACAATACAAAAGCAACAACACTAAATTATTACCAATATGAACTGAAAATTGCAAGAGCGGTATGAGTACAAAGATTTAAAAAAATCCTTTGACAGTAAGTAATGTGTAAAAAACAAAGATCTGGAACAAAATCGACCATGCAAAAAAATAATGGAGATTAAAACATCAGATACAACTTCATATTAAAGAACACAAATAGAGAAACCCTTAAAAGCTTTGGATTGCAGCATAAAACCAAGATCAAACAAACAATTAAAGCCTCAAAAAATGGAACCAAGGTTTAGATCTAGCAGGGAATGAATATGCACTGCAAAAATCCAAGAGAATACAACTTAAGGAGTGTAGAAATGCTTAAAACAACAAAGTAAATGATGGACTTGAATTATTTTTTTAAATGAAAAAATGGTGAATCTAACCAAAACACACTGGTCAACTACTTGGTCGGACTCAAACACAACAAAAGAAGTTCAATTGTTCATAAAGAAGACCCATGGATGAGGAACTCGATTTTTTTTTCAAAAACCCCTAAATATTAGAAAGAAACCCTAATAAGAATCACAACTATAGTGATAAACGTGAGAATCATAACATTTCATGAACGAAATACACACAACAGGTCAACACAAGAACATATCGAACACGGGAAGATAAATCCCCAAATATTAGAATGAAACCCTAATCAAAACTACAAATAAATTAATAAACGTGAGAATCATAATATTTCAAGATCGAAATACACACATCAAGTAACCATAAGAACAAATCTATCACGGAGGAAGACGAAAGGAGCTAGGGTTTTCAAATAGTGGTATAGAGAGAAGAGAGGATTTTGGAGCGTTAAAGAGAGAGAAGTGAGGAAGATGAAATTGAGCGTTAAAGATTATTTCAGAGAGGTAAGTGGAGCATTGAAGAGCAATAATGGAGCGTTGTAATGGTAAAAAATCAAGGCCATGTGATTTGTGTCAGGCAACTGGGCTTTCAAATTTAATCCCAGGCTTACATACAAAACGAGGTCACGGGTAAAGGGGAAGATTCCCTTCTAAATTAATCAGCCATTAAGGATTTAAATAGGTAAGCGTCCAGGGGTATTTTTAGGTTTTCAATTCAGATCAAATGAACCGAATTAGGAAATTTATGATATTGTGTAATTTAGGCTGGGACACCCAAAAATAAAAAGTGTGCAGCTTAATCCCGGGACGAAGGGAGTATTAGAATACACCATTCAATTATTTTATCACACTTGAATTAATATTTACTTCTTAGTGGAGTTTGAAAAAATATATTTTTATATTCCATTGATTAACATTTACATATAATGTTATATAATTGAGTTAAGTGGTAAAATGACCCCGACATTAGGCTGAAAGTGCCAATAAAACTCTGTAATATCAAAAAGTGCCAAAATAACCTTTGAACTTTTTAATCAACCGTCTGATGGCCGGATTTTGTTGAAAATACCATTTTACCCTTGTCACAAAAAAGAAGAAAGAAAAAAAAATCAAATTCTTCCTCTTTTCCTCGGTTTTATTTTCGCCGCTTCTTTTCCGTTTCCTTTATTTGAACCTACCCCAATTACTCGGTTTCCTTTCTTTGAATCTCCCATCTCTGTTTCCTCCGTTTCTTCTTTCTTTGAAATTTAACTGCCATAAATCTAGGGTTTCCGGTGGGGTGGCGGGATGGCGGTGTGTGCGTCTGGGTTGAGAGGGATTTAGAGTGGGTGGCGTGCTATGGCAGCGGCTGTGGCTTAGGAACACCCATGGTGAAGGAAGAGGCGAGGCTTCTAGCAAGCTTTGTTCCTCCGCCGTCTGCGATGGCACACCGGAACACATGGAGGAAGAGAGGGAGGATCGGTCTTTGCGACGGCGATTCTGCGCTGGAATGGCGATTGTCGCTGGCCGCGATCTGCGAAGAAAACGTACTAAGTGAGAGGACTAGAAAGGATAACTAGAATCTTGACCGCAAGGCGGAGAAGAATGTCGTGAAATCGGCCTCGTCGGTGTCGGAGAGGAACCTCAAACGAAAAACCCGACGGCGTGGAAACCTCGGTCCAACTCTTCCGGTAGAGAAGAAGCTAGGTGAATTTTGATGATTATACTAATTCACTTGCATTCATTACAAATCTAGATGAATTTACCTTTTTTTATTGGTGTGGATTTTATGAAATTCAGGCTTCCGTCATTTCACACTGTGATGACGACGTTCTCACTGGTGCCGTTCATGTTCTGATCGGAGAACACCTAGAGTACGTGTACATAATTTCAATTATGTGAAGAAATTCGCCTGGTTAATTAAGTAGTATGAAAGTTTGGTGATGCTTTGGGGGTTGTACTGAGATAGTATTGAATTACCATCAAAGAAAAATGGGACTGGAATTTGAATGGCATTAGAGTTGTAGTATAAGTACTTTTTTTTAGTTGTTAGTCAAGAGTATTTCCATCCTTTCATTTTTTGTCATTGTCGGAATTTCACAGGTTAATGCAGGAATTAGGGAGTTTGGTTATATCGGCACAAATTTTTTCAAAAGTTAGAGTTGGATTGGATTATACTATATTTAATTAGGGTTAAATTATCTCATATTGTAGGTTTATATTGATGCTTTCAACCTAAAACTAAGTTTATAAATGTATTTATCCCTATATAATTTCTAAACACTGCTAATTTTCTTTGCACCTGAAGAACTTTTATTGTCATTTTTATATTTTTTTACAAAAATGTCTTTCTGTGTATTATCAAAAAGAGTTTTATTTGAATATATTTAAGTTCGGGTACCTCGGAGTTAAGTGCAGGTGGGGTGGGCTACAGCGGAGATTCCCGGATCAAATCTGAATGATTTGTTCATACTTTGAATTGGATTACCCAGAAAATGACAAAATGACCTTTAATGTTTGAAGATTAAGAATTCGAGGATGTTTCAAAATCACCTTTTGAGTTTCAGGATTAGAATCTCGAGGATGATTGAGTAAAGATATGCTAGCTGCAACTAAGGACCAGTGATCTTTGATTTGCTTTGTTGGCTCAAAAAGTTATCCGGTAGCGTTGACGTGATACTCAAGACTAAACCACACTATTCCCATTTCTATTTCCCATTACTATAAGAGCTTGTGTAAGACCCAGTTGAGTTGAGTTGAGTTGAGTTGAGTTGAGTTGAGTTGAGTTGAGTTGAGTTGAGTTGAGTTGAGTCCAGTTGAGTTGAGTCCAGTTGAGTTGAGTCCAGTTGAGTTGAGTCCAGTTGAGTTGAGTTGAGTTTATTGGAGTTATGAAGAGTTAAGAGGAGTTGGGAAGAGCTGAGTTGAATTGATTGGAGTTGATTTGAATTGAATTTATTGGAGTTGTGAAGAGTTAAGAGGAGTTGGGAAGAGATGCGTTGAATTGATTGGAGTTGAGTTGAGTTGAACTGATAAGAGCTGAGCTGATTGGATCAGAGTTGAACTTATTGTATTTGAACAAAATTGAATTAATTGTCGATGAACTAAACTGAATTAATTGTTAATGAAGTCAAATGAACTAAAGCGAATTAAACTAAATTAAAATGAAATGAACCGAATCTAATTGAATTTAATTGAATCAAACTGAAATGAAATGAATCGAATTGATTGAATCAAACTGAACTAAAGTGAAACAATTGAACCGAACTAAATCAAACTAAATTGAACCAAATCATGTTTAACTAAATTGAATCAAAATGAACCCAACTGAATAAACCCGAAGTGAAATGAATCACACTAAATTGAACTAAAGCAACCTGAAGTGGACAAAGTCTAATAAAAGGGAACTGAAGTAAACTGAATCAAATTGAACCAAACTGAATAAAATTTAAATGAAAAAATAGTTAAAAGAAGATAACGGTTAAATTATATTACATATTAATAGTAAATAGTAAATTATGATATAAAAATAATCCATGTGAATTAAGTAATTTATTTAAAAATTTAATATGTGAAGTAAAATTTAATATATGATCGAACCATGGCATATCGAGTTAGAAGTGAAATGAAATATTTTTTTATAATTACAAACATTTCAAAAATATAATAAATACAATTATTAATAATATGACGTTTTTGTGAAATATATTAAAATTATTAATTAAATATTGGTAGGAAATAAGGAATGTCATACTACAAATTTAGAGTTGCAAAATAATTTTTTTTTAAAACCAAACAAGTCCAAATACATCATAGCTCACACGTATACTAATTGGACATGTTTCTACAATATACACCCCGGTAGTATTAGAGATGATCTACGCGTGTTGGTAGTATGAATGTAAACGAATACAATATTGATACCACTGCGTATAAGATGTATAATTCCATAATTTACAACACTAATTAATAATTTAGATAGAATTTATCTAGAAGTGTTAATTATCTGTTTTTCTCATTATTCACATTGTAGTTTTTTCCGTATTCAATCCTATAAGATTCATAATTAAAATTTAAACACCCAAGTCAAACTTAATTAAATAATTTTAAATTTCATGATATTTAACAATTTGTTAATGATCAATAATATAATATGTTAATTATAAATATATTAACTATAATCAATTAAGTTATTTAATTTAATTTCATTACATATTAATATATTAATTAGATTAATAACTAATAATAAATCTTGATATAAATAATAGTGCATGTGAATTAATTAATTTATATGAAAATTTAATACACAATGTAAATTTTATGATGTTCACTTGATAGGGTTCGACCATCAAAGCTCTCGCCAATCTATCCATAGGTGAATTTAATGAAACTAGGGTAATTGTCTAATTAGCCGATCACTTCTAAACTAACCTTCGTGGTCATTGATGTTCACCTGTTAGGGTTCGAATTCTATAATTGAGATAGTGGTAAGACATGGGTAAGTTCACCCGTTAGTATGTTTTGACTGGTTGATTGTTAGGGTATACTATGGATAAATTGGCGAGGGCTTTGATGGTAGCTACCAAAACCTCAAAGGATAGTGGCAAGACTGGGGTAATTGTCCAGAGTCCTCACCAATCTATCAAATTTTTTTCATTATTTGGAACCTGGTTTTTGCCTCTGTGAGATAGAACCACTTTTCGTCTATGTGGATGAAATTGTGCATTTCCTTGAACATCACGTTGCATTCTAGTTTGCTTAGACACCACTCCTGCCTTGATTCTTTGTATGCCACTATTAAACTTGGATGCAAAGAATTTGTGTGACTCCTCACCTCCTTGTCTTTTATTGCTCTTTGTACTGTTCTTTTACTAACATGCAGCCCAGCTGTTGTAGTTCTGCAGGTACGATTGTCCCTTAGAGGAAGTACCATTAAAGCCCCAAGGTCGATGGCCTTTTTATTAGGCCGGCATCTCACGTGTCTCCTTGGATGGGCGTTCAAAGCTCCGATGTTGCATATTTGTTGGCTGACCCTTGCCCAGATTGTGCTGATTGTGTGTGTTGAAGCACCTCACATTTCTGCTTCTTGAAGACGACAATGGTGCTTTATTTGTTCATCTTGTATTTTCTGAAGCAAGAAGTGGGCGATTTCCTCCCTATGTTCATCAATTAAGTTCTTGCTCACCATCACAGTCCTACTCGGTGATGAAAACGAATAGAAGAAGAAAGTTGGAAATCTGACCAGTTTTTTAGGAACTGGCCAAAAATAATTCTGAGAGCAATTTTGTGGCTTTTGTAGGGTTTGATGTTGTTGGGTAATAAATGCCCTTTTTATGTATGTAGTCAAGGGTTTAGAAAAGCTATGTATAGTTGCTGAAAAAGTGTAATTTTAGCTCCAATAGTGTAAATTTGGCTACAACAATGAAATTTTGGAGCCAAAGATTAGCTTTAGAGGGAATATTTAGAAGTCAAAATTTTGTAAACATGTGTATTACACATTTCCCAAGTTACTTTTCAATCTATACATGTTTTCAAGTTTTCAGCTTTTCAGCTTAGGTTTGTAGTCAAATCTGTCCTTTTTCATTGTTTAATTTTCCCGCCACAGTTTCTCACTCTACAATTTAAATTGGGATGGAGGGAGTAATAATAACAAAATAATATACCTTCTCAAAATTTGATAAGCTCTCTCCTGTTATATCGGTCACTAATGTAGAAATTAGGTGTCAACGATGGTGAAATTTGCTATAGGACCACCATTGTTAAGTGTACAAAATGTGCAGCGTTGAGTAACCATCGTTTTTAGTGTTAATCATGGCAGTTTGTCTTACTGTAGTACTCTTTATTTAACGCCGTCTAATGTTCCAGTACCAGAAGTTTCATTCTTTGTTTAAATAATCAGTGTTATACTGAAACTTCTATGCCATTGTATATGATTTTAGGAGTCGAAGAAGATCCGATATTAGAATGTTAATCGGTTATTTCAAAGTGGGATGAATTTTAGTTTCGGAGATTGCAACACACCTAAATTTCATTTTAAAACGAGCATATAAATTTTGAAGACAACTGAAGAAACACGCTGGCATCATTAAATACCCACATGCCAATGATCAAAGACAGAGAGTTATAGTGTTGCCCCCTTACTCACTCCTAACTATTAGAAAGTAGATAGTGGTAACATAGGGTGACATCCACTTATGTTTAGGGGTTTAAACGATAGGGTCACGTAATCCACACACAAGTGTCACCAAGTGTGTGTGTGTGTGTGTGTCAAGAGTAGAGAAAATGGGAGGGGGTTTAGATTTAAAATTATTAATTTACAACTTCAAGCATACATATATAAGCTAAGAGATATGGTAATGATGCTCTAGGGGCATTTGCATCATGTATTGGACAATTTAGACTTGCTCTTCGACTCTTACTCACATTATCAAAATTTAATTACTTTAAGCATTTTTAATCTGATGTAGAGAGGTTGATTCATCGGGAACTCCCACGATGACTAATGACCGGCCCCCTCCCGGGTTTGTGAAATTAACTACGGAAGATCAATTAAAGACCTGAGAGGAGGCTTGGATCAAAGATAAGAAATTTATATTGTTGCTCCCGTTCCTAGTGCTATGCTACCAAAACGGTAGATAGTGGCAAGATCTGGGTCGTCCACAGAGATGTTAGGGATCTAAGAGTTAACTAAACATAACCGTGATCGGGTCGTCAATCCGATCACACATCAGGAATAGTCAGTATTGGTAAAACAGGCTTGGGGGCTACTAACCACTACTATCATTTAAATCACAAGAGAGTTAAATAATGTAAACTAGAACTTAGGGAGTATTTTCGTAACATGATCAATGTTGTTTCGATCCTTAATTCCATCACATAAAAGAACTACAAACCTATTCTAGTGTTTATGACACGTGGTGTGATCGATGGTCAACACTTTCCCATACCTGTCACGTAAGGTGAGCATGTAATCTTCCATCGGCACCGCCTTTGTAGTTAGGAGAGTGCAACAAGGGCCCTGTCTGCTGTGCAAATATGAATTTCCCCCGTGCTATTACATTGGGCACTACACCACAAATGCTTCTCCCTAGGCCTAAAAGGCAAAGAGAATGAAGCACCTTATCGATGGTCTAGGGTTGCAACGCTAACCCTAGTTTACTACTATAACTATCTCTATCTGTAACCCTTCAGGGCCAATTTTTTTGGCTAAGACTAGTGTATGGTCAATTGCAACGTTGACTCAGCAACCCACATGAACACACCCATACGTTTCCAGACTATCGTACCCTAAATATGATATGAATCTCCTTGCGAAGACTCTGGATTGCGGAAAATTGGATCTTTAACCAAATGGGGATCTCGCCCAA